>JAECWU010000344.1:305000-317500 GCA_018150985.1 Chymomyza costata | reverse complement strand
GGCAACTATTTGGAAAATTGCCTGAATTTGTGGCATCTGCGGCAAATGCAGCCTATGCGTGCAACAAATTTTACTTGTAGTGGATGTGCAGTGTGTGGGCGTGCAATGTTTTGGGGCAAGTTAACCGAACAGCGACAGCTTCATTGGGCCTTGGCTTGGCTTGAACTAGTTTTCCCAGTTAATAGCCAAGGCAACAACGTTGCGTTTAACGCCAGCAAAGAGAGCATGAAATGTGCCACGAATTGTGGCAAAAACAAAAAAAAAAAAACCCCAACTTGTATGTGTAGACTTGAAGCAACAAAAAACAACAAGAAAAGACAAGCAGACGGACCACCAAGATTTATTATAGCCGGGTGAGCTATTAACAAAATTACTTAACAAGCGTCCAAACTGCAATGGACAATGGACACTGGTAAGGGAAAACAAAAACAGGCCAAAGGCTGAGTTATAACCAAAGCCCTGGCCAAGTTAGAGCCTCGTTCGTTGCAACATGGCTATAAAAACGCCTCAGAACTTAGCTCTGGGCTTGCCGGATGACTGGCAGGCAACGATATATTCTATTTAATTGCATTCGTGGTTGACGCATCAAAGCGCACAACAGTGCAACACACACACACACACACACTTGCCACACGTTGCAAGCTGCTGCAAGGACATTTAGCTTTGGTGATGCACTATGCTGATAACATGGGCGTAGCTGGAATTAGTGGGAGCGCGAACTAGGCTGGAATAAAAAGTTTTTATTTTTACTAGATTTAGATTTCAGCTCAAATGATGCACTACTTTGATAGCACTGGATGGGTTGGACTCGGGTGGTTCTATGCGCGGAGCAGACAAATATGCAAAGTTGTTGAAAGAAACAGTTCTTGTTTTTACTAGATCCAAAAGTGTACGGAAAATGGAATTTAAAAAAATAAAAATTTAAAAAAAATAACCATAATCCAACAAATTTTGCTCTGGCAGTGGTTCATATCTTTAGTATTGAAAAATGTTTATTTTTAGTAAAGGGTCATCAATCTTGAGGTTTTTTTTTTTAAATTCAAATAAATACACAAAAATTTCAAATAAATCGGAAAATCTTTATTATCAATAAAAGGAACCATGCTTGCCATTCACTTTTTAGAGATAATCCTTTTGAAATGTTGGCCGCTACTGCGCCGTAGCTCGTCCATGCGTAGCCCCAAAGGAAAAAGTCAAACGGTGTGATATCACACGATCTTGGTGGCCAATTCACCGGTCCGGAGCGTGAAATTGATTGTTCACCGAATTGGTTCCATAAAATGGCCTAACCGCGCGAAAAAAATTCTTTATAGAACGCGAGTTTTCGTAATATAATGGTACGATTTGTAAACGTTGTTCGGGTGTAAGTCTTCCCATGATTAAATGGCAATGAAAACTGAATACAAGACACATGGCGACTTGACAGTGCTCACGCGTGATTTATCAAAAAAATCCTCTAGATTGATGACCCTTTATATCGTTTTTCTTGCTTTGCTTATGCACTACTTTCATTAAACTGTCGTAGTTGGACTTAATAGGTTTTGTCCTGAAAGAGGGCAATGTGTTAATGTGTGGTTGGAATAAGAAGTTCCTATTTTAACTAGATTCCAAGGCTAGATATTTTGTTGGCGTAATTGAGGTTACTTTTTTTTTTCATCTTAGAGGGATGCATTTTTTTGCTCCCGATTTTAGAGCTTTTCGCAGCCTTATTTTAAACTTGAGCATGCTTATACTCCAGATCTTTCTCTTAAACACAGTTTCTTGATTCTAGAAATAAAAATAATTTTTTCTTAAAATGTGTCACAAAAATGGTATGTCATGGTTTTAGAATATCGGACAATAAGATTTTAGTCACGATTTTTGTTTTTTTACATGTTATTATAGGCTGGAACATTCTTCTCTTTAATATTTTTTACATCACAAAAGTAGTCCCTACTCTCAATAAAAAAATTGTTTAATAAAATTACCTAAAAAAAAATGTTGTTTCAAGAATATTGCCAATGCGAAAATAGGATTTTTGTTTCGATTTTAGATTTTTTCGAGTACTCAGAGAAAGCAAAAAATTTTTTGTTCAACTCAAAAAAACAATTTTTTTTCAAGACTGTTAATTACATAGACCAACATGGTTTAGTTGTTAGAAAGCTATGGGTCATTTCCAAAGTAATTTGCTGCGTAGAATCCGAATCCGGGGCCAGAATCGGCCTATCACGTCAGGATTTTGAGATATTTGATGTTATTTACCCGAAAAACAGCGTTTTTTCCTACTTTTGAGGTTATGTACAGGGTGCAAATAATTTTGTGGTCTGTCATTCCAGTGACATCATTTAGTACCACTCTTACCCTTTATTTTAAAAGCTCAAGCGATCATTTACTATTTTTTTTCGCAAAGTTATGGCTATTAAAAGTTACGAAGTCGTCGAGGGATATACCTCGTAACTTTGAATAGCCATAACTTTGAGAAAAAAAATCGTCATGTAAACGAAAAACTGTGTTTTTTCTACTTTTGATGTTATGTACAGGGTGCAAAAAGTCTTGAGATATTTGAGATTATGAACCTCAAAAGTTGGAAAAACGCCGTTTTTCGTATGCATAACCTCAAATATCTCAAGATCCTGACGTGACGGGCCAATTCTGAACCTAGTTTGGGTAGCAAGCTACTCTGATGGTAATCCACTTTGGAAGGTGTTTAGTACTTTCTTAATAGAATGTATTTTTGAAATATTCTTAGCTAAACCTTTACTAGCTAGTATATGAGAATATATTTAACAAATTTTAAAAATATGAATACTTTATTATTTGTGTTTCTGCTATGGAATTTTCAGCTTGAAAAGTTTTTAACTCTTAGAGATTTTACTTGTATAACGCAAAGTGGTCCATATCATTTCACCCCACGGCTTAAGAACTATTTTCGTTAGAAACTAAAACGTGGCAACTTTATTGTCTTCGTATACACCAAGAATGGGTTCCTCCGCACATCTAAAACGTTCCTTGCCTCATCAGCAAAGCATTTATGGAGTTTTGAAACTTCAACCCTGAAACAATTGAAGTAAAACCTTGGAGCCTTATACCATCAAATTTTCGTCTATGGGAATATTTTTATGATAAACATACAACTTTCTACAGCCGCAAAATTTGTTCTCTAGATCGCAATGTGGTCAGTTCTGTGCCTATTCTTATAAGATTACAATTAAAAAGCTTCAAGTATTTCCAAGTAATACAATCTTTTTAATATCCAAGTCTGCTAGACTCTCATAACCTAGAATTATGCTCGGAAGCTGAAACATAAACTAAAACTGTAGAAACTTGAAAATAGCGCAAAATTTGCATATAATTGACCATTTTCAGCAGAGACGCTGAGACTTTTGCAACTTTTGCATATAAAAGCACTTTGTCTTCGTAGAAACAAAATACTACTTTAACTGCGTCCAAGCTGGTCACACTAATTGAAGGTTATCTAGGCTACAATGCCACAGAATGTAGAGCACAAATAATTCTGCTTTTCTTGGTGTATGCCTATAATTCACATGTCATTAAAAACACCCACTTCCTGTTAACCGTTATATGACGACGCCTCTGCTCTCAATGGTTTTTGGGGCAGGTCCAGTCACAATTTTATAGACAGCGTTGTATTGGCAACATCTGACAAACAACAACAGCAGCAATCGCGGTTACCAATGCCAATCAGAAAAGTTGCAAGCAGCAAAGTTGACGACCGCAGCAACAACAAAAGCAACAAAAACTAGAAAAGATGCACACAAATAGCAACAAAAACAACAACCGAGTAAGGGAGATACATACAAATAACAACGACAACAACAACATTGAAAAACAGAAGCAATGCAATTTGTTATTTTGAATTTAGCAATTTTAGAGTTGGAACTATTTTTGTGCGCGGCAACATCTATGATGATAGTTGGGGTTCTGGGTAATCCGGAGAGGGCTGGTAGGGGTTATTGGTATGCTGGTATCTGAATGAAAATTGTAGAAATATTTAGCTGTTGCACGCAGAAGGGCTTTGCTTTTGCCAATACACTAGCTTATACATAGCAAATTTAATTTACTTCAGTACCACGAACTAGTACGTGAGTGACGAATTGTAAGCACCTAAAATTGGACAGTTGCATGGAAATTGATTTTTAGCTTGGATGGTGTGTATAACAAAACATTTTTAGTGGGCTCTGGAATCCAGACTGGTGCGACATGGTTGTCAGCAGCGTATATTGTTGAAGATAAGCTTGAAAACTGAAGCCATAATATAGGGTGTTTAATATTTTTTTTGGCCACATTACACGAATGCCAAACGAAAGAACCCAAAAGAAGGTGTTTACTCTACGTCCAATAGGAGGAAGAAAAAGGGGCCGACCAAGGAGGAGATGGCTTGATGACGTCGAAGCAGACCTGAAGACGATGAACATTCGCAATTGGAAAGATGAAGCGAGAGAGAGAGCGAACTGGAGGATGATTGTTGATAAAGCTATGGTCCACCCCGGACTGTGAAGAAGAATATTTTTTTTTGAGTGCTTTGATTGTATAGACATCATCTTTGACGTAGCCCCAGCGAACAAAGTCCAGCGAACATAGTCCAAAGCGCGATCTTGCCAACCCATTGAATTCACCTTTCGCAAAATTAGACGTCTGGAAAAATTCAGAATTAAACATCTTCGGTGAGAATATTCGGTATAATATACAAAAACCCAAGCCATGGTACGGTAAAACACAATATAAATCTCTTCTACCTCAATTTTGAAGAAAAATAGGTCCAATTACCTCTCCAGCCCAAAATGCGCACAGCTTCTCTATGGTTGTCAGCAGTGGCAGAGCCACGGGCGGGTTTGCGGTTCTGGACCACCCAAAAGTTAGAAAAATGGGTTGAACGTCTTTTACGAGCTCTGACTATATACACTTCGAAGTGAAGAACCCCCAGAAGACCAAATCCTTGATCCGCACCTACTTGTCAAAGCCCCAGATGCGACAACTTTGCTTGTTAAAGTAGCCTCTGAGATGAAATTTTTTTTTTTTTTTTGTAAAAGTCGACGTCTCGTAGCATGCTTTTCCAAGACCCTATAAATGAGCGAACAACGTTATCCACGGTCAGAACAATTGTGTTCTAGATGAAGCATGAAGCATGAAGATCTTTGATCATAATGCAATCTAGTTTGGCTGTTGAAATATTCAATTATTTTGCATGCTGACAAAATGATGTCTTAGACCCTGTCTCTCCGCTTGCAGTTGTCATATTTTCTTTCGAACGGCCGGGAAGATGATGTCTTGATGGTCTTAATTGGTCTTGCATTGAAACAGTCTCATTGAATTTCTCAATTAAATTGAGAACATGATATCTCTCTAGGGACATTTTTTCGAGCGAAAAGTAGCGCATTTTATTTTGCAATTCTCTTCTCCGTAGGTAGGAAAGGTCTTCACTAAATTATTCTTTAGGATTTATTAGCGATGTTTACTCCGATGAGTTAATTGAACCACCATCGATCTGTAGTGCATCGGTGGCAGTTTCTTTTCATCGTAAGCAGCACTCTTTTTCTTTCAAATTCTCGTTTCCTTAGGTAGCACTTGTCTTCACTCAATTCTTCTCTCGCCTTTATTTGCGATGATTATTCGGATGCATGCAAAAATTGACTTCTGATCCACATATCAAATTATAGTGCAGCGGTATGAGTTCCTTCTCATCGTAAGCAGCACTCTTCTTCTTTCAATTCTCCTTTCCGTAGGTAGCGCTTGTCTTCATTCAATTCTTCTTTCGCCCTTATTCGCGAGAATTACTCCGAAAAGTTTACTGAACCGCTGTAGAATTTTAGTGCATCGTTGGTAGTTCCTTCTCATCGTGTGCAGAGCCTTTTTTTTTCAATTCTCCTTTCTGTAGGTAGCTCTCGTCTACGCTCAATTCTTATCTTGCCTTTATTTGCGATGATTAAACCATGATGATTGAACCATTATCGAATTATAGTGCAGCGGAAGAAAAAGAAGGAGCTGCCTTCCCATCGTTAGCTATTGGAGGTGACAACTTCCTTTGGTCGAAGCAACGTTTTCCTTCTATTAATACCCCAATCGCCTACACTTGTGTCCAAGAGGAAGGCGAAGGAACGACTCTTGAATAGAATAAAATGCAGCGGTGGGAGTTGCCCATCAACACAAAAAGAGAGTCAATACGGGAACTACTGAACGACTATCGTATCGCTGCGGACGTACCTTCTGAAACAAAAATAAGTCTACTAAGGGAATAAAACTGAATCTTATGGAACCTGGTTGCAGATGTTCATAATGGTATTTTCGAATGAAGATAAATTATATTCCAGAGTTTTTTCGCAAAGGTACTGTCGAAATATAGTGCAGCGGTGACAATTGGACCCTTGCAAGTATTTAGCTTTTCATAGAGGCGACGAATGTTGAAATTCAGTGCCTTTAGAGGCCCCTTTGTATACGCTGATGATCTTTACCACGAACGACTGCTGAATAATGTTTCAGTGGTGGCAATTGTCCCCAGTGCATGTTTTGACATACCCGCAAAGGTACTGATGAAAAGTTGCCGAATTGTAGTGCAGTGGTAGCATTTGGCCACCTTAAGCGAAATCGATACCAACTGAACCCATAAGGCGCTCCAGAGCATTTAATTAAGAGGGTAGACCCCATCAAAGAACGTACTGAACTTTTTTTAATAATGCACTAGTTGGTCGTACTACAGACAAGGATTATAATAACAACAACACAAATACAATCCCATACATATACACAGATAAAATAACAAAATCACACCCATAGAAATGGGGACTAGGACTGGTATTCTGGGCCTCAAAGGTACTGGTGAAATGTTGTAGAATTGTAGTGAAGTGGTGGCATTTGACCACCTTAAGCAAAATCGGTAACTCCCAAAAACTTAAACGACCATTCAATTAACGAGGTAGGTGCCATCAAAGAAGGTACTGAAGATTTGTTAATCATGCACTAGTTGGTCGTACTAAATGCAAGGGTTACAATAACAACAACAACAACACAAATTCAATCCCACGCAGATACATAGATAAAATAACACAATCACACTCATAGACATGGGGACTATATGGCTGGCCTGGTATTCTGGGCTGCGACTCTTTGACTCTGCCATGTCTCTCTGTCTGTCCGTCTGTCTGTCCGACTGACTGACTGATATTTAATTAAATGTTGCGCGCATTTTTGCTTTGACTTCCAACTAGAGACCGGAGGATTTAGCGGAGAGAGCCAAGTCGAACGCTGCTCCTCATGCTGACTAACTTACATTTATTACTGCACTGTAGGGGGCGGTTTGTTGCCCCTTATGCCGATTGGCAATCAGTGAGTTCCATGGAAGGCCATCATCATCATCATCAACCTCAGCGGTGGCAAATGGGTTATATTTGTAGTTGTTACTATAGTTGTTGTTGTTTTTATTAGTACTCAGTAGTAGTGTAGTTTTTCTGATAATGATTGGTTCTGTGCCGCAGAAATTATGCTGCGTTCTTTACGTGGCCGTCATGGCCAACGGCAGTGTTAAAAATAAATCTCAAGCTATTTTTAACGCCTTCTTTTTTTTTTGCTTTCCTTTAACTTAGATCTTTTCGAAAGCCTGAGCTTAAGAGTTGTGGGCAAAGTTGTTGGCACTTCAAATACTCATCACGTTGCTATTCTCGAGAATGCTTACCCCAAGATGAGGCTGAAGCTGCGCCATTGCCTTTGCCTTTGCCTTGCCAGTGATTCGATTTATGCAGTTTTCTTGGTTTTGCGCCAATTCCTTGCCTGCGTGCCCTGCTCCACAGCAAGGATTGCTTTTAATCTGCACTCGCTAAGCGCGTCAAGCTACGAGTTACTTTGAAATACTATATACATATATACATAGTATAGAGGGTTGTGGTTGGATGTGTTTTGCTTGAATAAAAGTAAGGGTAAGCTGGTTGGCAATTCAAATTTCAAGTCAAGGGCTAAACAAACTTTGCCAAAGCGTTAGACAATTTGGCTCTAGCCACACCCAACCCGCCACCAACTTCCGCTCTTTTTGTTGTTGTTGTCTCTAAAACATTTTAAACGTCTATCAATCTTTGCAACACGCTGCTCCTTCGCTTTAGCTACAAAATTTATTGAATTTAATATGCATATTGTAAAAATTTGGCATATATTTGATGTGCTCTATTCATATGGCGTCTAGGCGTAAAAAGCTTGCAACAAAATATTTACCACATTTCTATTTGCTGCAAGTTGTACGTAGTATAAAGTATTACCAAGCGCTTTTATTTTCTGTTTTTAAGTAAAATTCAAAAGATTTCTTATTTACAACCAAGCAACATGTTGATTAAACACAAAGCAAACAACGTACAAAGGAATTTATTGCATTTCTGTGTGTTTACTCATTGGAACTCGTATGATTAGCACAGTATTGTAAAGTGATTTCTATTTGGTAATAGAAATTGATTATAAGTGGCATACACTTCTTCACTCGATGGAAAATATTCAATTCAATTTGTTTACTTTGTTTTTTTCGAAATGGTTTTGACTGACTGAGCATGAATAAGCTTAGGTATTTTCTATTTATTTGTATTAAACTTGAAGGAGTAAGCTAATCTCATAGGCTGAGCTCTGTAGCAGATGCTGATGTGAGTCTTGCCTTTAATACTTTTAGAAAAAGCAATACTCCTATGATCAAATAAATCTAAAAACCCGCCTTGGAAGTTTGACATTTCTTTCTATGACATAAAATAATTTTTTTCTCCGTCCAACATTTATTTTTTTTCTTGGCTTGGTGTCTCTTTTCTTTTGGACCTTCTTGGGATATATTTTGGAACATGGTGTGGGTTCTCATTGAAGAGGAAGCGAAAAAGAGAGACAAAATACTAAAAGAAAAGTTGAAAAAGTGCTGTCAGATTAAATTTCAAAAGTAGAGCAAAGGAAACATTTTGGAACTTGTCGTGGTCCAAATTTTTTTGTTCCTTGCGCTCTCTCTTGGACAATATTTGAACTGTGTATGGTCTTACTATACTGCTGAATAAGCGAAAAAATTATTATTATTATTATTTGTAGTTTGACCACCCTATTGGGTCATAGCCTGATGCACGATTAGGCTCCACACGCTCCTGTCTTGCGCGCGTCTTTCGCCAGTTGGTAACACCAAGGCGTAACAGGGCTTTAGTAACTTGGTCCTCCCAACGTGTACGGGGTCTTCCTCTCCTTGTCCGCCTACTACCGCATCAAACACTTTACGAGCGAAACAATTAAAATGAAAAAAAATAGACGTACAAAACTCAAAACTTTACCATAATAACCCCAAAAAGGAAACAAAATACCAAAATAGCCAAAATAAAATGTAGAAAATGTCTTACACTCCCATTAAAACGAAGAAACAAAAACTGATAAGGTTTGTATGCCTACTAAGAGTATGCCTACATTTAGAGGCGATACGAATAAAGAACGTTGATGATGGACCAGCGAAGCTTGCTGAGGGCATAGTTCCACAGTACCTACATAAAACTAGGGGCTTATATCTTTTAAAGTTTTCACTAAATTTTGCGGCATACTATTCTTAAAATCATTGCGTATAAGCGCAATATATTTGAATCCGATATCTTTTATAGTGTGGGTGTAAAACGCGAAATTCTCCTACGAGAAAACAGGAAAAGATATCGAAATAAATCGGAAACTTGATCTGCCTTACTATTATGCGCATCTTTTGGCAAAATTTCAGCTCCATAGTTCTTATAGTCTCTGAAATCCTTTCTGTCATACGGTTTTCAGTTTGCGATAATGCGGTCATTTGCGGTATATTGTGACTGACTTGATTTTACCGCATTGCTTCTACACGCTCAACTGAGTTGAACTGAGTAATAATTTTGCGGTAAAATCAAGTCAGTCAATGCGGTATGACCGCATTTAATATAAGACAATAAGACATTAAAATTCATTAAAGGACAAAATTTTTATTATTAAGAATTTAAGTTTTAATATATATAGTAAGAATTGATAAGTAATAGGCTGTCCACAGATTTTGGGCTCAATCTATTTCTTTTTTCGCAAATTATATTGCCCGCTAAAGAAAATGTGCGTTCAGCCGCTGCGCTACTTGCTGGTATAGCATGAATTTGCAATGCCAGTTTTGTCAAATTGGGGTATATTTGTTGATGAGTATGCCACCATTCTATTACATTAAAGCCTTCTACCATGTCTACCAATTCCTTGCTGAAGCGTTCTACTTCCTCCTCAAGAGTTTCAATGGTTTTAAAGCTATTATGGCTTTTCAAATTTGAAAAAATAGTCGTCTTCGGTGAAAGTATCTGATATTGAATGTACTGTTGATTTTGTAAAATAATCCTTTTTTTTGTAAAGATGACTGCCGACTGCCAATTTTGCTTCTTGTCAGCAAACGAGTTGTCAACTACTCAAATTGCGATACCATACCGCAAAACATCGAGTTATCAATTACTCAAATTGCGATACCATACCGCAAAAAATCGGGCTGCCAACCGGTCAATTGCGATACCCTACCGCAAAAAATCGAACTGTCAACCGGTCAATTGCGATACCATACCGCATGCCAGCTGACCGCAAAATCAAACCAATCACAACCGGTACTGACCGCATTTTACCGCATGATCGCAAGTGATTTGACCGCATTGAACGCCAAATTCAAGTCAATGATCCGATGTGAATAAAAAAATGTACTGGTTGCAGTTCTCTGGTACACACTATTCAATATTCATCATATATTTAATACATAATTTAGTGATGTTCAGAAGATAGTCGTAAGCTTGGTGTAAGGGACATATGACCACGCCTATGCTCTGAGCTTACTTTTTAGATGCTTTTCAGAGCGCGATTTTTTAGTAGTCGGCTTTCTTGGACTATTTTTTATTGAAATTATTTTTGGTCTCTTATTGCTAATAAATCATTTAAAGAGATGCTTGGATGTTTTTTTTGGGTTTATTGTTTTTCATTAATTTAGGTGCAGGCAAAAAAGCTAGGGGCATTTTTATATTTGGGTGATTCTATTTAAAATTAAACGAATTTGAACAAAAAAATCCAAACAATTGTAAATTTCAGGTAATACATATTTTTGATCGAATTTATCAGAGCAACAGCCGTCAATATATATATATTTTCGAAATCAGCCCGAAGTCCTTCGTTGCTCTGGCTACAAATCTTTTTTAACTTAGAATTAACTTCTACTATATAATTATATGAATAAAAAAATAATATAATATTTTCGAAATACGCTAATTAGGCCTTTATTTGAGACCTTGAGCATCAAAAAAAAAAAAATTATATTTTTGCATAACCTAATATGCTCTTGTAGGCGCCATATTTATTTCATGTCACATATTCTATAACCAGCGGACAATTCAGACGTTTCCAGTGGTACATCATTTGTCTAATTACGATAAGCGCTGCAGAAGTTACGAGGGAACAGATGAACATACATATAGGTCAAATGCATACTCCTTCGTTTTGCTTTGCCCTAGTCGTGTACAAACTTTTAAGTAGAAGAAAAGATTCAATAAACATAGCCAGTTCTTCTATGGGCAATTTTTCAATACAGCCCAGGTCTTTAAAAAATGTCTTTCCCAGTTTCTAAGTGTGACTCCTAAGCAGTGTAGGCTTGTAATATAGCAGGGTGTTTGATTCTTTCTTTTTTCTTATCATCTTCACAGCAACGAAAAAAGTAGTGATTGGTAGAACTGCATCTCTTATTACTCTCTATTACCACTTCTATTACTAACCCGTAAGCCTGTATTTGCGGAACCGTAGAACCTCGGATCTCGCGAAATTGTAAGGTCGTTGCTTTTTTGACGTCTGAAGCAGAGTTTGATGGTTTCAAGAGGCGTGTTTTGAAATGTCCTTTTTGAGAGTTGCCGAAGTGCTTCGAAAATTGGTTCAAACGAATATCGAAATATGTACAATGAAAAACCTAAGATCAATTTTCGACTAAAAATATGCGTTTTTGAATTCTCGCATAGATATAATTGACATTCACGATGAAATGCTGTTAAAAAATAAAGAAATTAAAAATGTCGGAATAGTACTGAGAAGCTTTAAAAATCATCTCTTGTCTTTATTTCATGAAGAAAAAGAGGTTGGATGAAAGAGGGAGTTAAGCTTTGCTTACAAAGTTTATGTTTAGGTATTTACACTCTTGCAATGCTCACAACTTTACACTCTAAAGTAATTGTGTCTAAGTGCTCCACAAAACTTGCAACCAAATTCCTTTACAATTAAAACTAGTTGTTAACTTTTAAATAATACAAAACTATTATGTAAACCAATTTAAATGTTCCCAACATTTGTTTCTTTGCAGGTATGTGCATTTTTTTTTATGTTGTTCATAAAACTACAAACAGGTAAAAATAGCTTAAGGTTATATAAGAATGTATATATGTACAAGTATTTAGGACCATATGAGTATGTGAGTATTTGCGGCATGCATTTCTTTGATTACAAGTAATTGAAGGTTCTTTCTCAGACCAGAGGGCGCTACAAACTACCTCCAACAAATT
>JAECWU010000344.1:225000-300000 GCA_018150985.1 Chymomyza costata | reverse complement strand
AAGTAGAAATGGGAAATTACAAAAGATAAACATTGACTACTTTATTTGGTATATGTCAAGTTAAATACATTTCGAAAACAGGAAGTTACAGAGGTTTGCAAAAGTTATCGATAAACTAAAGTTACTTTTAAATTGATGCAACAAAGCAGCAAAGTTTTTTTTTTGCTTTGTGGATGGATACAAACTAGTTAAAGTTTTCTTACGAGATGTTATTTGTAAGCGTATGTTTCGGTGTAAAATATAGAGATATTATTTTTGAAAAACTAATTGAAGTCAGTCAAAAATTTCTAAAGTTGTTGAAAAGTTTATAATGTAAAGGTAAACAATTTTTTAACTTTGATATGAGAAATATTTCTTAGCTGGTGTAATTTGAAACTTGTTCTTGGTTTTGAAATAAATATAATATGTAGTACAATTTGTTGCTTAAGCATTTTCTAACGAATGACTGCAGACTGTATACTCCAAAAGGCCTTCTAAGTTTCAGAGTTGAAAATCTATTGTTGACATAATTCTTATTATGAAAGTTACTCTTATAAAGTGTTACAAACAGGGGCGGATCTAGGTTTTGGTCTTGGGGGGGTTCTTCACCTCTAAGTGTATATATATTAGAGCTCGCAAAAGACTTTCAATCCATTTTTCCTACTTTCGGAGGGGGGTCCGTACCCGAAAACCCCCGTGGATCAAAAACTTTGCGTATTATCTACAATCTATCTATCTAATCTAATTACAAGCGGAAACAGGGCAGTCTAGATCCTAGCTGGGCCTCGGAACCGTGTTTTTACTGCGACGTTACTTTGATAATCATTTTGGATGGACTAATGTTGAAGGGTTCATACCCGTACCCTGCTGACCCCTCCTTTTAACGACCCTGACTCCAACGAATCGGTCGATTGCTTATGTTAAAATCTTATTGAATAGTGTTGATACTTTCCTAACTTCGACCCAAGCAGCATTGTTAAAACTAAGAACATTTGAAATTTCAATTAATTGTTAATCGCGAGATATCGGTTGTCGGCTTGGAATTATTTTCATAAGTTCAATATAAAAGTTCCATTTTGAATAGATCTTCTTAAAGAGTGGCCATAACATACTCTTACTAAGTACTTAGTTACTCTTTAAAATCCTTTCAGTCACACTCGCTGTTTACACTACGTGGCATTAAAGATACATAGTTCGCTACTTGGTCCCACTGCTACGTGAAGGAAACATTGCTTCGTTCACCACAAAATCCATCCTAGCACCTTTCCCGTACATAAGAATCCGCCTAAAAGAAAATCTTGGATTCGTTTTTTTATGCAACCAAATGATGTCCTTTAAAATTTTATCAAATCGGTGCGTATTATAGTAGCAAGTGGACAAACGTTTTCTAAAATTCATTGAATTTCGTTTGTTTGTAAAGATAGGTCAAAGGCATTACAAATGCTTTAACTACCCAAGCACTTCAGAAAGTTTGATAAAATCATCAATCAAAAAAAAAAAACACTTTAGAAAATGAGGAATGTTAAGATTGAGGATCGGACGACCAATTTGGAGTCTGAACTCTTTACTAGTTCCCAATCAGTGTACTAAATTGATCCAAATTAGGCTCTGAAAATAAATATATATTCGTATGTAAAGAAATATTTTTGAGCTCCCACCTCTAAAATCGTTTATTGCGATTATTTTCGATGTTAATGATTCTGGATCGTAATGGATATTTTGTTTCCAACCAGGTGCGGATTTAGGATTTGGTCTTGGCGGGGTTCTTCAACTTCGAAGTCTATATATATTAGAGCTTGCAGAAGATTCTCAACCCATTTTTCCAAAGTGTTTGAATTGTCTCCTCACAAAAAAGTTCGAATCTCAAGTTTGATTGTCCTAGCTCTTATAATCTCCAAGTTTCAGGCGTTTATACAGCAGGTCGCACGTGACTAACTCAATTTCCTCCTCATCTTATGGGCGGTAATTTTGAGGAATCTGCGTTGTTTCCCTCTCTTTTTTTGGTACAGGGTATTAAAAGGTTGAAAGATACAGCATCGCCTTGTCTGAAATTTCGTGTTAAGGTCCTTTGATCCCTTGACGTAGTAGCTGCGTCAACGTTGTTCTACAGGCTTGCATGAACTCTGCTAGTTTATCGAGTTTAGAAAATGTGAAAAATAGGCGATCTTTCAACGGGCTACCAAATGTTGCTTTATAAGGCCTATACGCAGTTCGAAAAATTTCGCGCGGAATGACAAAACTTCATATAAAAAAAATTCCCAAATGGGATATCCCAAATGGAATTTTTTTTATATGAAGTTTTGTCATTCCGCGCGAAATTTTTCGAACTGCGTATACCCCTATAACCAATGATGATTATAGATTTGGTATTCTTTGGTCTTTTTCAGAATCTGACTTAGATGGGCACTGCTGGTTTGACAAGGTCTGATATACTTAAATTTTTATGCACCACACCTGATAGGTTGTTTGCACTTTAAAAAATTTAATGTAGATAATATTCCTGCTACGGGGTTACTCTTCTCAAATACCAGACACAGGACAGCAAGGTACTAACCAAACATCATGATTTTCACTAGCCTTATTCTAATTCAAAAAAATCATTTCCATCAATTCGTAAATAGGTTTAGTTTTTCCCTCAGCTATTTTTATAGAATTGGAACGAAGAGTGATATGAGTGCACTATGGGGTGACCCTCTTTAATACCAGGAATCGTACCCCAACCATAATGAATTTCTGAATCAGTGTGAAACATATACACTATGGGATTAACTTTCTTAATACTAGTTTAATGGTTGCTTTCCTATTATCTAACCATCTAATCATCTCCACCAGAATTTGAACTCTGCAAGAACCTAATATTTACAATCAGGCCATCGTGTCAAGTTAAAAATTTGTTTATTAACTTTCGAAAATTATACGCCAGATGCCAATGCCTGTCCCAGAAAAATGAGTTCCAAAAATATGGAAAAGAAGTTAAATATATTTTGTTGTAAATTATAAGAATTTCAATTGGTGCAGCTTAAAATCCTTTAAGAAATATTCTTGAGCACATCTTGCAGTTTCTTAAAGTCAAAATATCTCAAAGTCATACAAATTACCTTGAGACTTTCGTCAAAGCAATGCTTTAACTAACATCAAAAAGCTCTATAAATACGCAAATATACTCACATATAAATACATAATATACACACGCACACACACATGGAGAAACAACATTTGCACAGTTACAACATAAACAAACAGTTTAAGTCATGCGTATTAAGTTCCAAAAACGTTAAGAAAAAAAAAAAAAAAATACTCAACCAGCCGAATCCAAATTGTAGGCAACAATTTGGAAAATATAAACACTCATTTGTACATAGTAAAGCTACAGGGCCGCATCGCCCGAAAAGGGTTTTGGGGCTCAAATTCAGTACAGCAAGTGAGCTTGTTAAAAAATGTGACATGTTTTATGGAGCTAAATGGTGTTTATAATGCTCAAACAAAAAAAAAAATTTCGACCACCCAACAAAATTTATTTCCAAATCCTGCACTGTAATACATAGACATAAAATAAATAAAGCACTGACAAGTAAAACGTTTTTAGTTAGTTATTCATGTAATTCTACATTTATATCAATAACTATGCATATGCATATGTGAGCGTATTCATGCGTATGAATGAGTGTGTGTGTGTGTGTGTGTGTGTGTGAGTGTATCTGTGTGTAAACTGTGCCACTTCATAATAATTTATTTGACATGTAAGCGGCAAAAGAGCGGGCGAGAGAAATAGGAGCAGATTGAAAGAATGTCTGTGGGCAGTTTGGTAAGCAAGTGGTCTTCAGAGGGGGGCCGGGGGAACTGTGACTTACAACAAACTGCAGCTAAACGAAATCAGTGCAACTAACAGTGCAACCTGTTTGAAGTGCAACTGAATAACTGACCATCGGATTGTCTCTTGCTCTCCTACTCCATCTCTCACGCGCTCTCTCTCTCTCTCTCTCTCTCTGAGTGTTTTCCTCTCTCTCACTTGGTGACGACTATGTTGGCGACAGCAAAACAATCCAGACCCAAACAAATCCAACGACCACTTCAAACAAGTTTCAAACGTGGTACTAACTGCATAGCTGACGGACGAATGGACGAACGAACGGACTCACTGACTGGGCTGGCTTACCATGAACTGCATGGAAAAAAAATTGCACACAAGAGCTCTCATGTGATCGACTTTGAAATATTCTTTACTCGAAGCGATGCAAACTAAGTCGATAGAGATCTAAATAGGCGAAGCAGTTTAATCTAGCAAGGAACAAATTCTTCCCAGGACTTGGACGAATTTGGAAAATATTTTTCTGTTTGGTTTTTAAATGCTAGTAGTCAAAAAAAAAAACTTGGGACTAGTTTCAAAGGGAAAAATGGTGTTTGATTACTTTCCCACTTAGCGATTTTGCCCAAAACTTAAAAATATATTCAGGCAAATTACACTAGTTTACACGAAAACTGAACCTTCTCATAATTATATATCACTGTAAAGAGCACATCAATACCTTTCGATCTAATTGTCTTTCATGTCGATGCAAAGTTTTTTTCACGAGATATTGACGAATAGTTGAAGTGGCCAAAAACATGATTTTCGAAAATATCTCGAAAACGGTGCTTAAGAAAAAATAAAGGTTGCCGTTTTCCTGTTTTTCGACCCAGAATCACCCTAAAAACACTTTTTTAAGAAGGTTCCCTCGATGACCCTTAAATTTTTCAACTAGTGTTATTCCTAAGTCCATAAGCTGACCAGATTGGGAGTAACTACGAACAATCGATTGACGAGGATGAGGTCGTTGTAATAATAAAACAATATTCTTTCGTTGGTTAGGCTTACGATATAACTACATTTTGTTAGTCTTACTTATATAGGGTGATTTTTTAAGAATTGAGTTTTATAAATTATATTTATAGCCCCTAACTTGCATTACCAGGATGATGACAATGCTGTGGTCTGTGCTATGAAGAAATCGTCTTAAATATGATTTTAATACTATTTAATGTAGAACATAAATATTTCGGATATTTAACAATTCCTTAACAGTTAGTTACTCCATAGAGTATAACCAGCATATTTCTTAAGGATATGAATGTGATTATTTGGTACATGCTTATCAGGTACTTTAAAATATAATTTAATCTAAATGTTGCCTACAACAACATATTTAGTAATACAATGCGTAATGAGCCAACTTTGAGTAATTTTTTTTAAATATTTTGGTAATTCGTCTAAAATTTCTTTCATAGTGCTTGAAATGTTGTCCATGTACGCAAACATCGCTTGCTTGTAGTTTTGGCTTAGCCCTGAAACAAAATACACACTTCCATGATATAGGCTGTCAATTCACCAGTCCAAAATTTGGGATTAATTGCTCACCGAACTAGTTTAACAATTCATTCATTGTTATCATGTGCTGTGTGGCATTAAGCGTGACATGTCGACCAGATCGTGAGTACAATTTTTCGTTACCAAACCAAATCTTTGCATTTTCACGAATCACGAATTTAGTTACAATAATTTATTGTTTTGTAAACATTGAAAACTTTGACTCATGCCACGATTCTCGAAACATCTATCAGTTACTGAGCATATAGGCTTACGAAGCCAAAAAAAAAAACACCCTTTATATAAAATTCATAAAGTTTAATTTTAAATTTGTTTTACCAAAATCTTTTTGCTGAAGATGGTAAAAATTATTATATTTTTTATCATCTCTTTAAATATTTCTACTCGATTTTCTCCAAACAAATTTCTCCTATATTCCCAATTCTTATGGGTTTATGGTCAGCTAGACGCACATGAAGTCTGTCTGTTCCAAAACCCTGACAAATCTTATGTACCCCTTAACTCTTTGAGTAACGGGCTTAAAAATACTAGAGCCAGCAAATTGGCTAGCAAATACCGATGTAGCCAGTCGGCCACTTGGCCACGCTGGCCAGGTTAGAATACTCTATGGAGTATGGACTATGACTACGCATGTTTGGCCAAGTGCAAATGCGTCAGAGAGTGACTGAGACGACGGCGAATGGCAAATGGCAAACGGGACACTTAACGTTTTGGCCATTGACAACGATTAAAAACAAGTTTACAACAGCCATAGCCCACATCCACTTTGGCTGCTGCAAGCGGCAACTTGGCCCAAATACGCGGCCTGGACAGTACGCAGAACTGAACTGGATTGGCGTGGCACTTGTGCGTCCAAATAGCCATACCATGGCTATATACTCATGCCTTCCAGCCTGCCAGCCTGCATTTCTGACCCAAATACAAAGACATTCAATCGAAAACACTCACAATCGTACACAGACAGAGATATGGTAGACTGTTACTCTTCTTTCAATTTGTAAAGCACTTTATTTAAGGAAAAGTATTTTAAAATTGTTGGGAAACTTGTAACGTATCTAATAAAGTACTAAGTATATATATAGCAGAGGTATTTCCTATATTTTAAATTGCTCAAACTCTGAAACAGAGACGACGGTTCGCTAAATGTGGGGTATAGCCAAAATTCTTTTTTAGACATGATATAATATTTTTAAACAAGTTTTTGTAAAATCAACCTACTTTTAATTTTTTAAATTCTGATATTTAATTAGTTGCTCCATTTCTGAGCATTTCTGACTACAACTAGATTTTCTTATGCTGCATTATTCCAGAACAAAGAGTATTTGAAATTCTTCAACTTTGACTGTAATTTCTTTACTTTTTTTTGTGATAAATAAAAATTGAATGGCAACATGGCAGCGCCAAGTTTTGTCGTCATCACGGTGCTCTGTGCAAAAGGGGGCTGCGGCAAGGGGATTTGAATGCTCTGTATCTGTGTGTGTGTGTGTGCGTGTGTATCAGCATGTAACTGTGTATGTTAGTACGAGTGTGACTGATGATTTACCGTTGTGGCCTCCTATATACCAATGCATACTGAGTTCTCTCCCGGCTACCTGACAGTTTTGTTGTTTGTCTCTTTGGCGATTCAGTTTGTTGGCCAACATCCTTGGATACGAACTAGTTGTGGTATGTTTTGGTGGTATCCATTTTGATGGCTTGTTAGCAAGTGTACGGTATTATTCACACATACACACACATGGCACACAAACAGTTACAATAATACACAAACACAGATGGAAGTTTAAAAGCTTTTGAAAGCAAGTGAAAATGGTGAACATTTTTTTTACTTGGCCTTGGCTTTGGATCGTTACTACTAGCAGAGCTCTCAAAAGCCTTTGAGAGGACGAGTAAGTAGCAGACAAAAGCTTTGAGCATACTGTATAAGGGTAATAGAGAAGCAGCGTGCAAGTGTGCCCAAATCTTTTGTAGCAAATATCACAAAGTAATTTTAAGGAACGTCTCTACACTTACCGAAAGTCAAGCGGCTTTGAGGCTCCACGGCTCCGCATTACGTTGGCCTTAAACCGAAACTCAAAGTACTATTTTACTCTCGTTGGAGTGCCTGGACATTATGGCATACCGGGTAACGAAAGAGAGCAGGCGTGGGTACGCGAAGAAGAAGATCTCTGCTAATAGCGCTGCATTCAAAATTACTTCGTGGAATTAGACTAAAAAAAGGGAGGGCGCTATTATGTCGAGCTGCAACACTTCCATAAGAAGAGGATAAGAATAAAGAAAGGAGTCCAGCCGGGGCACTACATCTTCAACTACTGGCCACCAACGGAATGCTTGTCCATCGTAACCTTTTCTATAGTAACTGTGATATTAAAGAAGAGACTGAAAGTATACAGAACTTTTTTGTGAATGAACCTACTTTTTGACGTCACTGCACTTTTTGGTAAATGCAACCAGTACTCAGCCATTCTATAAGAAACTGAGCTGACTCTAAAACTTGCCACTAGGAATTACCAGACCCATTTGATCGTCTTCACACGATAGGTTCAATATGTACTGGGTCACTAGAGGTGGACCTGAAACTTTTCATCGACCCCAAAAGATAGTTCCAAAAGAAACTGGACTATCAGAAATACCTGCAGCTAACTCTTTTTATGGACCCCTCAAGATGGTTTCAAAAGGACGCGCAATTCAATCCAGGATCTAATCAAATCTCCCACAGCACCCCTGCTTTCTTGCTCAATAAGCGTTTGAGTGATACAAGAAACTATCGATCAGCCCACTTAACCCAATCTAACTTTGACATCAATTTCAACTTCAACTCGAGGATGTTATAAAAACGTCTTTAAGAACTTTCGAAATGAACTATAAAATACATTTTTTCAGAGATTTTAGATACAAAATTTAGTCCCGTCTAGAGATTTCCGTCATATAGCCCAATAAATAGGTAAAATAAGACGCACATGTCCTTGCCTGAGGACGTATCCAAGATATTTGATAGTAGGCAGCTCTGCTTGGGATAACTAAGTGAGCCGAACCATTCACTTCCACACATTTTCACCCTTTTGTGAGTTATAGACAACATAAGGGACATCTTTAAAGAAAAAATTTTTTTGCTTACAAGCTTTTTAAAGTACCAAGAAGTAAATCTATGGGAACGGGAGTTTTCTATAAGTAGTATTAATTTTCTAAAACGCCTGTAGATTTAAAAAAAGCATTAAACATTCAAAATCTTCGGAAAAATGGATGGACCTGGCGATAGTCACTCCTCGACCCCTAGTCTTCTTTCGACGAACCTGTGCGTCCATCATATGTTTCAAAGCGCAAAATCTTTCCCCACATGTTCAAAAATTTTTATTAAACTTAGATATTACGTTGGGGGTTTCAGATTCCCTGCACCCTTATCCAGCTCTGCCCACATTGCTTAACCGTGGCATTTTGATTTACTTCAGCGGCATAAATTAAATATTTTTTTCACAGGCTGTCCCTCCGCCTCCAGATGATGATGATGATGAACTTTGTGCCGTTAAATGTGCGCAAAGGGAAAGATATTCGTATGGATGGAACCCAGAGGTTGCAGAGTTTTCAGCAGTGGATGTGAATGTGGCACCATTGCACTTTGCAACGCCGCAAGTTGCACGTTAAATTCGAAAAGAGCAAGTGAATTAGTTGTATGTGTGAAAGAATGAAGTGGTAGGCGTGGCACACGCACAATAGCTCGCGCATACATACAGTCGCAGCCAAAATTATTGGGACAGCTTAAACTTTTTGATTTGAATCCACTTGATTGAACAAAGATTTAAAAAGATTGACCCCAAAGAGATAAATAATTTGGTGAAAGTTATGAGATGATATTGGGGAAAGAAGTTATTTAAGACATTATCATTTATTCACCATAAAAACAGATCTTTTATTGAACTCACACTCGAACGAGTAACTTCTTGGAGATTTAACAGGTTTTTTTTACACCAAGTATAAATTCATTGGTTTTTATTTCCTAACACAACAGGGGACTCCACCACCTGCACGTTGTGATCGTCATTCTCTTATTTTCTTCATCTTTAAGACTTCCTCTTTCCTTTTCTTTCCTTTCTAATTTGGCCCAAAGCTTAATTCTATTCTATTCCACCCCCTGCTCGCTTTAATTTTTACATTCGGTTTCTTTGTAGACTTTTATCTCCTCTTAAATTTTATAGGAAGTTAATTTAACTCTATACCATCTCCTTCTTGCTTTGCTCTTAATATTTTATTTCTTGGTTTCCTTTCGATGGGTAAGTTCATGATGATGGACGAGAAATATATTTAAAAACGTTATAAGTATTTATTGCGACAACTGTACGTTAAGTTACAAAAATTTTAAGTTGCTTGAATAATTTTTGAGCTGACTGTACACTGCCCCAAAGCCCCTCTCCACATATCGTCTTTGTTTGCCTACCTTTGCCACGCCCTAGGGTGCTGTGTTTTTTTTTTTTTTATTGCAACCAAGTCAAAAGCGTCGAAACAATGCGCCAAGCCACAGCAAGAAGTGTGCGGGGTGTGGTGGCATGCAGTGGGTTGGAGTAGTGTAGTCTTGTGGCATGATAAGGGACACCAGACAGTGAGACAGAGGCAAAACAAAGCGTAAGCAACTTTTGCAGCTGTATGAAAAGAATTAAGCCCCCAAGTCATTTCGGTGGCAACTGAGGAGCAGTAGGCCTAGCTTGCTGCCACATGCAGTTGCAACATATTAGCTTCATTTTTTTTGCAAAGTTTAGTAAACCTAATGGCATAGACCCCTTTGTGCCTACCCCAGGGCCCCTACGTCATGCAATTTTGTCTGCCTTTCTTGTGTTGCTTGGGCGCAGGCCTCAAATGAATTGAATGTGAAAAATTTAAATGTAAACAGCCGCAGCCAGCGGCAAACTCAGCGCAGCATGCAACCTGCATTAGATTGCACCAACAGTTAACAGTTTTCCCCAGATCTCGCTTAGATCCCCCCTCTTAAGTCAACTTAGTCAAAAAGTTCATTGTACCGGCGTGCTTAGACGTCAGTTACACAAACAAATGCCGCATTTGATTGCCAACGGGGGGGCAGGCTTTTGAATGGATGGATGAGTGGGCGGAAACAGCAGGTCAAAGACTCAACTTGGAGTAGTTGGGTGGCTAGTACTTAGTTTTGCCGACAGACTTTTGGATGAGCTTGCTTAATGTTTAGTACATGAACTCTGTGTTGTATACTTCAAGATTGTAGCATGCTTTAGACGACTCGTTTGGCATAGTCTGCGTTTTCTAAATAACTTGTAGAGTCAAGGACTAGATTAAAGTAGGACAATATGAAAAAATTAGATGAAGAAAGCAACAGTCGCTTTTAAAGTTGAAGCATTTTTATTTTCAAATAGATGAGCTAGGGTAGTTTTTTTAGATGAAAATCGCCCTTAAACTTCTTGATTCTTTTCAATAAACATCATCTTGAAAATATCCGAATATTTTTTTTAATTTTGAAAATGTCCTATTTATGTTGTATTTCCATCATCTTCTTAGCAGAAGTATCTGCATTTCTTCAAAAGTACCAGTACCAGCACGGTACTGCAGACAATGTTAGATTACAGAAGAAACTGATCGTATTAGTATATAAAAGTATCATCATCTCATGCATCATCATCTCATCTTCCAAATCAGTATTGTTTTGGTTTATTTTAAGCCAACGTTATTTATATAGTATTAGCAAAATTATAAAACGTTATTAAACCTAAAGACTTGCCTTAATTTTGCTTTTATTTCACACCTACTTTTTTGACGTACGCACTGAAGACAATGTAAGCCCATCAAAGAAACTGATCATATAATTAAATTGCTGTAAACCTATAGATTTAACATACGCACATCATCTCATGCATCATCTTTTAAATTAGTACTTTTTTAATGTTCACCTTCAAACCAACTTTGATTATAATATATAAAAACTTGAAAATTAATTCAAGCCTAAAGACTTGCCAGTCTTTCATGCATTGCTGTTGAATGGCTCTTCTCATTCATATTTTGGTCCAAAGCAGCTCTTGAGAAGCTTTTATTTGCCAAACTCATCATCGACGTTGCTTTCAACTTTAGCTTACTTAGCAACAAATTAACACTTTAAAATCCACTTATGACTTGTGCTTGCCGGTAGCTTCAAATTTAGCTACAACTTAAGCTTCATAATAATTTCAATCTTTTAGATATTTTCTTCTATATTTTTAATGGCAGACTCTTTTTTTATAGCCACTTCAAGTGGCACACTTTTGTTCGTTGTTGAGCGCAGTAGTGAGCATAAATAGCTTCCGTTTAAATACTTGGCCACCTTAAATGGGCTTATAACATATTTTGCATGGAAACTCAAGCAGCACACGTAGGCCAAACAGACAGATACTTGCCACACGCAGCATTTTCATTATTCAGCTCACGATTTAGCCATGAGTCTTCTCAGTTATCGCTGCAGATAACGTGCCTTGATACTAGACGTTATGAGAAGCCAAAAGTGTGCCGTCGTCCCCAACCCTGCCCCCTTTGGTTTATCATGTGCAGCAACCATGGCAACGCCAGTTCTGTCAACGTCAGATGACGCCTCTGTGTTGTCTATATGTATGACAATACTCGTATTTGTTATAATTTGCTTGTCCATTGTTTTGCGTGTTAAAAAGTGTCATCTATTTTGTTGCTCTTGGCTAGATTTTCTTTTTGGCCAACCTCAGTTTTTTTTTTTTTTTCATGGCTATCATCTTTGTTACAGTTAATGATGTTATGCGAGCGCGTGATATACGACCGAATTGATTGTCAGTTGGACAGGGTTGCCTACCGTCTTTTTCTGCGTGGTTTTGGTTATAGCAATCATGTGGTATGGTTGTCAAACGCTTCTAGCCGGTAAACGATTCTTATTATTTTTTTTGTAACGTCTCATACACATACAATACATAAATTACGCATACGCGGCGTTGGCCCGTTAAAGCGACAGACACTTTTTCTCTCGCCTTGTACTCTTATAGAGAGTGCGTACGTTATGGAGTTTAAGAATGCTAGTAGACTGAAAAACTGAAACGTAAATTAAAGTGAAACACTTTAAGTGTGACCAACGCAATAAACAAAGTTTTATCGAAGAAGCGTAAAATTGTTTTGGGGAACAAAAATTAAGCTTGCAAAGCTTTCCTTAGGAAAACTTCTCTAAAGTTTAGATAGTCTGTCAATTCTTTTCTAATGCCAACGAAATCATCGACTTTGTTTGTACATTCCAATCCATTTTTAAAGTTGTTGCTGCGTTATCAAAATGAACTTTAAAATTTTGAAGAATAAACAATTTCTTAGATGAGACATAATTTATATTTTATTAGGGTACAGTTACTTAAGTATTTATTGCTTGAGCGGTTTATTTCTTCGACTGATTTCTATTCTTTTGAAAGCCAACAACGATTTGTATTGTTATCACATTTTAACAAAGATGATAGGCTGAGTTGAAACGGATTACTAGAAATGCGCTTAGATGATGATGCCAGCAAGATCTGATTTTTGTTTTAAACTTTTGTTCTATTCTTTTAAAAGACTGCCTAAGAAACCAGTTATCATGCTGTAAAAGCTGCATACTTGAGATGATAAAATGAGAAGAACCAATATAGATCTGATTTTTTGATTATAACTTTTATTCAATTCTTTTAAAAACCAACAACTATTTGTTTTATTATCATATTTTAAATAAGGTAATAAGCTGAGTTGAAACGGATTGCTAGAAATGAAGTTTAGATGATGATGTAAAAAAGATCTGATTTTTTGTAGCTTTTATTCTAATCTACAATTTAACAAAAAAAAGAAACCAAACACAAGGATCAGTTTTCAAAATTACAAACTTTAGCTTGTAAAAAAATATTTAAAAAATATATAAGCCTGCATATCTGAAGATGAAATAGGATAGAAGCAGAAGTTATGGAACCATGAATGAAAAAACTAGTACAGCTGCATACATTAAGATGATGATGTAAGCAAGATCTGATTTTTGTTTTTAACGTTTATTCTTTGCTTTTAAAAGACACTAACGATTTGTATTATTATGATAAGATGATAAGAAACCGATTACTCGAAATGCGCTTAGATGATGATGCCAGCAAGATCTGATTTTTGTTTTCAACTTTTGTTCTATTCTTTTAAAAGACAGCAAAGAATTTAGTTATCATCTTGTAAAAGCTGCATATCTTGAGATGATAAAATGAGAAGAAACCATTTACTAGAAATGGAATTTTGATGATAACGTTTATTCTTTTCTTTTAAAAAACAACAACAATTTGTATTATTATCTATCACCTTGTTACAGAGATGATAAGATGGGAAGAAACCAGTTGCTTGACATGCAACTTAGATGACGATTTAAGATCTGATTTTTTTTAGCTTTATTCTATTCTTTTAATAAACAACAATGATATTATTATCATCTTATAAAAGGTGCTGATAAGATGAGAAGAAACCAATTACTAGAAATGGAATTCGGATGATAATGTTTTTCTTTTCTTTTAAAGGACAACAACAATTTGTATTATTACCACCTTGATAGATGATAAGAGATGATAAGATGAGAAGAAACCAATTGCTAGAAACGCAGCTTAGATGATGATTAAAGCAAGATCTGATTTTTTCTTTAGCTTTTATTTTAAAAGATAATATTATATCTGTTTAAATATAACAACGATTTGTATTATTATCACCTTGTAACAGAGATGATCAGTTGAGAAGAAACCGATTGCTAGAAATGCTGCTTAGCTGATGATGTAAGCAAGAACTTATTTTTTTAGCTTCTATTCTATTCTTTTAGATGGCAACTCTAAACTATATTTCATCTTGTAAAACCTGCATATATATAGATATTAAGATGAGAAGAAACCAATTGCTTGAAATGCTTAGATGTTGATGTAAGCAAATTCTGATTGTTTTTAAATCCCTATTTTTTTCTTTTTTTAGGCTCTTAAATCAGTTGTTGTTACTTTTCTAATCTTTAATCTATTTGTAAAGTTTCTCTTGTTGAGAAAATCTTATTCTCTTGGCAAACATTTTGCAGTTCTCCAAAAGAGTTCCAAAACTAAAGTTTCTTTTTTGAAAGTATCTTTTAGCTTAGTGAAACGGAAATACATTTTCATTTTTGAATAAAACTTTACTTGTTCATTTAAATGAAGATTGTGTGGTAGTCACTTAAAAGATTGATCTTTAAATTTTCTAATCCGAAAAAATCAAATTTGCTTTTCGGACTCAAAAAAAGTTCTGAAAAGTGTATTTGAAAATCGTTAACACTCAGCTGGCATATCCTTTTTCGTAGCTCGCTTGTAGCTTGTTGTATTTTTTAGTGTTGTATGGTTTGGTTGCCGCCAGTTAATGCCCTGAAGGCTCATGAAGCTACACATTGCCACACATTCTCCGGGCACATTCATCATTTTTCATGGCGTTGACACTTTCACTTGTTTCACACAAACAGAGTCATCAGCAAAAACAACAACAACAACAACAAACTTGACAACAATAGCCTGCATAAAGTTGAGAAGTCAATTTTTTTATGAAAACGCCCACTTTATGCTGCTTTCCAACACTCGCACTTTGCTGCTCATCAGTTACGGGCTGTCAAATTTATTAGCTTCAATATAATTTGACAACATGAAAATTTGTTTATAAATTGTGCATATATACTTACTTATTTACCTATACTAACATATATTTATGAGCATGTATAGTTGAAACTTCATTTATCACTATTGTTGCCAACTTTTGAACTGCCCGAAGACAAGTTCAACTATTTTATATGTAGTTGTTTGCTTTAAATTTCACTCTTAACAGAAATTTATGTTTATTATACGGCAACCTCAACTGTTATTATCATAAATTGCCGTCATTACAAAAAAAAAAAAAACACAAAATAAATAATAATATTAAGTATACGCACAGACACAGAGTATCGTAGTAAGAAGACAACATTGTTGTGGGCCAGTGTGCCCAACAAAACAATAAATTTGAAAAAGTGTTTTTCATAATGTGCGCGCCTACCCCCTGCTACCCTGCTACCTTCTTACCATATACTTTAGTTCATTTGGTACAGTTTATACAGCACCCCCCTGAGTTCATTGTCAGTCAGTGAAAATCGCTTTCATCTTTCATCATCTGCAGCATTTGCTACTATATAGTAGTTTTGTCTGACTAAAATGAAAGAAAGCAAGTCAGAAAGCAATCTGAAAAGTAAAGTGTCGTTGTTGTCCGTCCGTCCGTCCATCCGTCCAGCTGTCTTTAATGCGTTCACTTTTATTGTTGCCGACATGGAATTTTGATGTCTTTATGCCACCTCGAGTTGTAATTGCTGCCCGGTTTGTTAGTATTTTGTAGTTGTTGTTGTTGTTTTTGCTTTTTGTCTGAACTTAATTAACATCTGGCACGACTTTCAATGTCAATGGCAACAACCAGTGCAAGTGTCTGAACATTAGCTCAAGATACGCGTTCATAGTAAAAAAAAAAAAAAATAAAAAAAAATATACATAAATCTTTGTTCAACCCAAAAGCTACCAAATTGTTTAATTTCTTTGTGCCAAGCTACATTTTATGTCATTATCATAATTATGCGTAGATTTGTGTTTTTTTTTCGGGTAATGAGTTTTATTGTCTTCTCTTGTTTAAAGTTAAGCAGCTTTAAATTAAGTAAAGTTTATGCTTAAGTTTTGGCAGTTAACTGATGAGTAATTGGAAATATTTAGTTAGTAATGTTTACAAGATATTTTGTTTATTTTTATAATTTATAAGACTTTAAGCTTTTTTGGTGACCTTTGCAAAAAAGTACTAAAAAATAATGACCCGAAGCTGGACATAGAGGCAATATGAGCATCTGTTTCATTATTACTTGGTTCGATACCATCTAAAGTTTTTACCCGAAATGTTCGTGAAAAAATTATCTTTCATAAGTACTAGTTACATGACACGGTAAAATTAATTAGATGCATTGATTAAAATAAAGTCAAATATTGGCAAAAAAAAAACAAAAAAACAAAGAGTTGTATAGATGTATACAAGTCTTTGTTTTTTGAAAAACCTTTAAAAAAGGGATAAAAAGTAATACAAAAAAAGGGCTTTGAGGTTCGGAAGTAAAACTATAGAGATTACTGTATCTAAATCCTAGATGCATAACTTAACTTAAATAACTTGCGGCATGGAATTTTGAAAACAAGAAATAAATATTTTCAGAACATGCAGACTTGGAAAAAAAAATTGTACGAGCTATTTGTGTTTGTATAAGAACTCTAAAGTGCT
This sequence comes from Chymomyza costata, assembly GCA_018150985.1. Lineage (NCBI taxonomy): Eukaryota > Metazoa > Arthropoda > Insecta > Diptera > Drosophilidae > Chymomyza > Chymomyza costata. The sequence goes on along the minus strand of JAECWU010000344.1, from coordinate 283,391 downwards.
GAGTTTGTAAGTCGTTGGAAACGGATTTAGAGACCCCCAAAACATATTGCTCAGAACTGCAAACAAGAAATTATTATATATTATATAATTATTATTCAAATTCCAAATCAGCAAAGTAGAGTTCGAAGACGTGGACTCCTTTTGCTATTTGGGGAGTATAATATATGCTAATGGTGGCTCAAGAGATGACAACGAAAGCTGTACAAAAAAAAGCGAAGCAAGCATTGGGTGCTCTAAATGCTGTATGGAACTCCACGATCATCACACAACGCAAAAAATTAAAATAAAATACTCCAACGTGAAGTCCACTCTTTTTGTATGGTTGCGAAACCTGGAACCTTGCAGTCTCTGACCTCCAAACTCTGCAAGTTTTCATCAATCGTTGTCTCCGAGAAATCTTGAGAATTATCTGGCCTAATACGATCTCAAAATACTGACCTGTGGACTCGCTGCAACCAGGTACCGATGCGTCTGGAAATGCTGAAAAGGAAATGGAGCTGGCTTGGGCACGTGCTAAGAAGAGACCCAATCGACATCACCCGCAGCGACTGGAACCCTCAAGGCAGCCGTCGCTGGGCAGACCAGCACTAATCTGGAGGAGAAATCTGGAAGCTGATGTGTTCAGAAGCAACAAAACCTGGAGCGAAGTCTAGAGTTTGTGCGCATGGTAGAGGGAAATGGAGGAACCTTCATTGCGGTCCTTTGCACTCCGCGCGAAACCATAGGATCATTTATATATATAGATTATTAAACTTTTTGTCTGGCCGTGTAAATTTTTTTTTTTTTAAATCAGTTAATTTTGCGATATATTTTTTTTTTTTTTGACTACTTCCAAACATTTGTTGCTGATTTTTGCATTGGGCCAACCTAAACGACATTGCCAGAGTCTGACAATTTGTTTCATAAGCTGCTATAGGGTTTTCCAACAAGAGGTGTTATTTTGAATCACCCGGTATTTCGGTAGCTGTCACTTTTGAAGCTTTTATTCTTTAACATTTGACAAGTAGAAAATACGACATTACAAAAAATAGAACGATACACGCTTCAACAACGCATTGAAATTATTAAAATTCACTACAAAAATGGTGAAAATCTTGCAGTCACAGTTCGCAAAACTAAAGCATTTTTGGATCATCGTGAAGCATTTTGTCGGACCGCAATACAGAAATTGGTGAAGAAATTCGAGCTGTTGGGACAAGGTAGTGATGTGAAGAATAAAACCCGTGCACGTCGCTCAAGAACAACTGAGAATATTGCTGCTGTAGCCAAAAGTGTTGAGGAAAACCCAGTTTTGTCCATTCCTCGTCGTTCTTTGGAATTGCGCATTCCACAAACGTCATTACACCGTATTTTGCATAAAGACTTGTGTCTTATCATCAACAACGTCGTGCCTTTGCTGATTGGGTCCTTGAAATGCATGAAAATTATCCGCAATTCCATCGATAAATCATCTTGACTGATGAGGCCCATTTACACCTCGGTGGCTACGTCAACAAGCAAAATTGTCGCATCTGGTGCTCGGAAAACCCAAGAGTTATTGTTGAGAAGCCTTTCCATCCTCAACGTGTGACTGTTTGGAGCGGTTTATGGTCCGGCGGGGTCATTGGACCTTACTTTTTCGAAAACGAGGTTGGATCAACAGTTACGGTGAATGGATTGCGCTATCGAGAGATGATTAATGATTTTTTATGATCGGAGTTGGATGGTATTTATCTGGACAACGTTTACTTTCAACAAGACGGCGCTACGTGCCACACAAGCAACGAAACCATTGCTCTTTTACGGGAAAAGTTTCCGAACCGTGTTATCTCTCGAAGAGGTGATCACAATTGGCCACCGAGAGCTTGTGATTTAACACCTTGCGACTTCTTCCTTTGGAGCCACGTGAAAGATAAGGTCTACGCCACCAGCCCAGCGTTGATTCAAGACATCAAAGATAGAATTCGTGAGGCTATCGAGGACATAGGGCAGTCACTTTGCGATTTGGTAATGGAAAATTTTATGAAGAGGATATGGTCCTGTAAGCGTGGTCGTGGTGGGCATTTGGCTGATGGTGTTTTTCATTATTAACGGCATACCATCCTTTTTATTATGAAATAAACATCCGATCATTTATCTCAAAAAATGGCATTTTTCTTTAAATATAATACCAAAATAACACCTCTTATTGGAAAACCCTTTATACAATTTCTTTAATTTTTTCACTTATTAATATTCCGAAAGAATACACTTCGGCGCACTTTTGACCAAGTCAATCCTAAGCGGAAGTTATGGGTTTTGAGTCAAACTGGTAGCTAAGCATGACGACATTCCTTAACATATAAACGATAATCAGGCGGCATTTTGTTCTTTAAATATCAAAACAGTTTTAAACCGGTTTAGTTTCAAGCTTAGTTTTATTATTTATTAATATTCTTCTATCTAATTAAAGCAGCACACACAGCTGCTAACAACTCACTTGGGAATAGCGCTCAAATTTTTGCTTCAACTCGATCAAAAGTCACTTGAGACCCTAAGCAGCACTTTATTGAGTCACTCAAGTTCCACTCCAGTTCAAAAATGTTGCAAACAAAAAACCGAATCCAATTTGCTGTTTTATTGATTAGTTGTCATTGATGCGTCTGCTTGACCTTGAGGCGCTTTAAGCCAATAGCATAAAATTTGTTTAATTCAAAAAACGCGCACTTCCTCTATATAAGCATACATATATATTTGGCTATTGATTTTTATAAAAGTTTAACAAATATTTTGCTGCCCACATCATGGTCTACCTCAGCAGCAGCAGCAGCATCATCATCTTTATGAACGTCATCATCAGCAGCAATATTAACATAAAGAAATATCATCTATTATGATTATAAACAGTTGGAAATGTTTAAGGCACTTTTGGAACAAAAAGCAATGTCTGTCGCCCCTATAAATAAGTTGGCTAACTGACTGTCTGACATTTTGGCCAACAATTTTAAACTTACTATTGCAGCATTTATTATTAAATTTATATAATATATTTTAGCTAAAAATATTCAGCATCATTTGGGCATAAGGGTAGACACTGCCAAGACTACTGCGATTCTTCAGAGTCGTAAAATATTTGCATTTTTAAGACTTTGTTTTTATGGTAGATTTTGTTTTGATTGCAAATCATTAACGAAATTTTTTTTTGCACATTTTTGCGTGATTTTTTGCGCAATCTATCGTAACTGTAATTTTTCACGCATGAACTGTAAAGTTCCGTTAGTTGCTTTACTGAAAAACTTTTGCTATTTCTTCTACCTTGTCTAATAAACAGGAAATTGAAAAATAACAAAAAGAAAAAAAATCGCATTGATATAAAAATGTTGTTTTGACTTTTGGAACTTGACATTTGGTTGCTTTTCAAGCAATCTGTTATTATTATTATTATCTTGACTTGATATATGGTTGTGCTTTTGTAAGTTGTTTTTTTTTTTTAGTTTTTTGCTGATCTAAAGCTATAAAAACATGAATAGTCTGAGATTTGCATATTTAAGCCAGCTGCCAAAACTTGTTGGTCGAGCCTTAATAATACATACATGTAGTTAAAACTAAGTTAACTGAATCATCATCATCATCATCTGAGTCATTTTGATGTAGCTTGTGACAGGCAACACCGTGGCAGCCTAATCTGCTGCCAATCGTTTTTGATTTTATTGCACAAATTGATTTCTTTGCTGGCCAAAACCCCCAACTGACCAACTACCAGCAAAGCATGCAACTTCATAAGACTAAATGATTGCCAAATTTGATTGATTGCTTGTGTGCCATGTAACTATGTAGCTGTCTGTCTTAACACAATACAACAGCCGCCCTCTACTGTCAGAGAAAGACAGAAGACAGACAAGTAGACATTTAGATGTATCTTTTATACTTTGCATGCTTGCAAAACTTTTGTTTTCATGCGGCTTTGTTTCGACTTTTACAGCAGCTCTAACTCATCTTTCACCTCATCATCTGCTACAACAACATCATCATCTTTGTCTTGTTCATCATCATCTTTGTTGTGGTCATCATTAACAACGTTTATCAGCTTGGGCTACGCATGAATGAATGCCTAATATAGATAAATACTCAAAGACACACACGCTTAGACATAAAAGCTACAAGCGCAGCTTTGCGTGTTTAGCACAGATATAAAATTGAAGAAACTACAAATTCCCCGCAGCAGATTTACTTACGCACTTGCTACAACAATAACAAAAGATATAAAAATTTAAATAAATTTGTTTGGGCTTATAACGATGAAGATGTAAACGCAACAAAATCTACACTGAGATAAATTGGTGTTTTGCAGGTGAAGTTAAGCCATAAAATGCTGCAGTCTACAATTCTTTGCAAACTATCGTACTTCTCTAACCATTCTTCTGTTATTTATCTTCTTCTTGACACCAAATGTACACAAAAAAATCTAACACAAAATACTGGTTTTTACAATTCTTTAAATCTTCTGGCCACTACAAGCTAACGTCTCTCTACTTAATCTTTTCAAAGACGAAAATTTCGATTACTATAAGTCGCAGTTACAAAGTCTGTTTACTGGTTAAATTTCAAACCCAAATGTAAGACAGGCCTGCAGAATTGAGCCTCACGTTGAAATTTCTGACTAGACAAAAATACGCATAATATCTATATTTTCTTCTGTATAAAGGAGCACTCCATTATTGCTTTATCAATTAAAACCCAATTTTTTTTTTTAAAAATTCTTAGAAAATAGGAAATTTGAAAAAAAAAAAGAACGAGCTGTACAACTTTTTACGCCTCACTCATTTTTATACCCTGTACCTATAGGTACAAAGGGTATACTAGATTTGTGCAATGAATGTAAGGAACAGAAGGAGGCGTGTCAGGCCCCAAGTCCTTTATGCCAAAGTGCTTATCATAACCTCGGGTAGGGATTGAGCCATGTCCGTCCGTCTGTCCGTCCGTTCGTCTGTATGAACACCTAGATTTCGGAGACTATAAGAGCCAGAGATACGAAACTTTTCCAGCTGTTGCGCATATTTCCTGAAAAGATTAAGTTTGTGAAATCATATCAATATTTTCCTCCGTTCTCCCGCAGAAGATTTTCGGTTTTTAGCCACACCGTTTAATATTTTCATCTGAAATTTAACAGAGCGATGCGGTTACATGCATCTGTGTGTCAAAAATGAACAAAATCGGACAAATACAACAAAAGTTATAGTCTAAAATGTAAAAATTTCACCTCCCCTTGCCTATAAACTGCGTCAATATTTGACTCTACGTAATTATGGTAACAAGTGACCTAGAATCACCAATTTTGCTAAACTGGTTCATATGGCTTTAATGAACAAATCCACACCCAAATTTTATCGATACGGCCCACACCCCCCGCAATCAATTTTCAGTGCTTTCTCCCACACACCTCAACATATCCCTTTGAAACTTATCCCATATACTTTAAATAGCTTCTTTGACGTAAATTTCGATTTTTATCAAAATCGGTTAAAATTTGCGGAACTTATAGGTATAAAAATCGTTTTGCACAAACAAAAAAAATGTTCCAATGGGAAAGTTCTTAGAAGGAAAATACAATAAAACTTTTTTCGAGAAAAAAGGTACAGGGTGTTACACTATCGGGCACCGCCTCGACCATATAACATTTTTTTTTTCTTTTTTTCTTTCCAAAGAATTTTTTTTCCTTTCGCCGTCTTTACTTAACATTACTTTGGAGTCCAAACGGTGTCTTAAAAATCAATTATTATAATAACTATGAACGTGAAAGCTTTCTTCTATGCCGTTCTCGTTCCTTAACGACTTTCCTCCTACCACGCGCCTTCTCCTTATTCGTTCTTTTCTAACACTTTTTGCTCACCTTAACAGAATCTCAAAATTACTTCATTCGAAAGTCGCAATGCCGCCTATAAAGTTTTACTTAAAAAATCTTATAGAATTTAAATAAATAGCTCTTAAAATATTTAGATATAATTTTAATTTAAATTACTTCTGCCCCGCGCCTTCTTTTTCCCCGTTCTCGTTCCTTTCTAACACTTTTTGCTCACCTTAATGGAATCCCAAAATCCCTTTGAAAGTCCCAATGCCGCCTAAAAAGTCTTACTTAAAAAATCTAATAAAATTTAAATAAATAGTTAGCTCTTAAAAAATTTTGATATAATTTTAATTTCAGAAATTTAAAGATTTTCCAAATATAAACCAATTTTAAAATTTCCAAACTTTGTTTCTTTGCAGGTGCGTACATTGCTTTTAACATAAGATTAAAACTCTAAGCAGGTAAAGTATTGTTAATATTCTAAAAAAGATGAAATCTTTTATTGAAAATTTTATATAAGCTGCCATTTTTTCGCTCAGTGTATTTGCGGAACGCACGGGAAATGAAATGCTAATCAAAACAAGCAGATTTTGCGGTTTATGCAAATGCTGTCCAAAGTTAGCAATTGAAACAACAACAAAAAAACACAAAATAACTTTAAAATAATTGTTTTTTCACAAGAAAAAAATAATATATATTTATTAAAATAAAAACAAATAAAGATTTCATGTTTATTTGTTAAAAAAGACAAGCAACAGAAAAAACAATCCTGAATTTTAACAAGCTGTTGGGGGCTAACAAAAAAAAAACACAAAACTGGTAAATATAATATATCTATCTATGTATGTGTTTTTGTTGCCAAACTGTCAAACTGTGCAGTTCAAGGTTGACAGCCAAAGAGGCAGTTGGCCAAATTACTTGACTTGGCCTTAAACGGCCAGCGGCATTTTGAAAAAGTTAAAGTGCGGGCGAATGATTGGCCCAAATGGCATCAAGATATTACCAAATTTTTGTTGCTACAAACTTTCTTTTTATTTTGCTTTGATGCAGCAAAAAATATTTATGGAATGCGGTAATCAATTGGACATCTAAGAAAAGGTAAACGTTAACTTAAAAAAAAAATCTGTACGTAGATTTGAAGATCGTTTGAGAGTTTTTGGTTCAACTTAAATTTTATTGTTTACACTGCAAATTTTTTTTATATTTTATATTTTTTTTTATATTTTATATTATAAATATTTTGCGAAGAGCGAGAAAAATTGCAATTGTGGTTGAACAAAATTAAATTTAATTTTTTATAAATAAATATTGTATTACAGATTTCGTAAAGAAGTTATTAAGGGTTAACACCTGTGTGTAGCAAGGTTTTTTAAGGTAGTTTTTCGATTCTTTTTTCCAAAGAAACTTTATTTTATATTCAAAATCTAAATAGGTATCGATACTATACATAAAGGGTAATTTTTTAAGAGCTTCGGAATTTATTTTACAAAAAACTATACATAAAGGGTGATTTTTTAAGAGCTTTCGGAAAAATTTATGCAATCTTTATTTGAGCCAATAGAACGATCTATATAATTTAATGTTTAAAGATGATTTCATGTTAATTTTGACCGCGGCTACGCCTCCAATGGTTCTTACGCTGGGTCCAATTTTGGCATACTCTCTCCAACATATCGGCTGGTATCTCACGAATAAATTCTTCAATATTGGCTTCCAGTGCTACAAAATCCTACGATTGATTATGGTATAAGGATTGTGTCAAAATCGGTCGGATAACAATTGACTGAGTTTTTCGTTAAGCCATTCGAAAAAAGATTTTTCGAGAAAAACGCGTTTAAAGTTTTAAAACTGAACGCGCTGCGGTGTGTTTTTTTTTTTTTTAAATCACTTCGGGACATTATTTCTAACATAATTGTGAACCAATTTAGCTCAAAAAAAAATCGATTTTCTGTAGATTCTACAAAGTTGTTACACTTTAAGTTCCTTATAAAAATTATGACAAAAATTGTAGATGGCGCGTGCGACTTGGAGATACCCTTTGTTCAAAGCAACCAATTTTAGTTTTAAGAGAAGAACTTCTTTAACACTGCTCAGAATTGCATAAAAACAACAAAAACTAAAAATAAACATTATCAAATATTATCTTTATTTATTTTCCGAAAATTATAATGTATTAACCAAACGAAAGATTTTTTGTATTTATTTATTAATCTTAATCTCTCTTAAGCTCTAATCTAGAGCGGACAACTAGATTGTCGTGATCTGTCATTTGATTTCCGAGCTTTAGAAACGCTAGACCACTGAAAAAGTTGACGCTGCAGGATTTTTAAAAAAATCTAAAGAACAAAAAATAGTTGCTTAAGTGATCTAATAAAGATAATTGCTCTAGTATTACCTATATATTTTAACACAAAAAAGGTTCATAATAGTTTTCAAGACCCTTAGAAACTGAAGTTGAAGTCTTGAGACTGATATTGAGTATTACACATTTTGTAAGTAACTTAGCTAACTTTAAATTATTTTTTGAAAGTACTGTACCAAATTTGATCAAAATCGGATGACTATATCATATAGCTCCCATGGGACCAATCGGTCAAAAAAAGTTTTTTGCTCAAAATTCGTTGTATTTCGATTGGTTGTGAAGATATCGTACCCAAATTTGGTAATCAATTGTCTTTAAGAGTGCTTAAGCAATATATCGGACTTAATTGCAATTAGTAGTACAGGGTATCCAAAAGGCGTCCACGCCCAACACAAACGTACGCCGTCTTTCGTTAATATATGTATGCAACAAACTACTTGCGCCATCTAGCGTCCGCGCTGAACAGACCAAAAATGATGACGATGACAACGACGACGTTAAAAACTATTGTATACAATAAACAGTAGAGTATTTTTCTTTTTGGGAAACAATTAGAAAAAAAACTATACATATATATAAAAAAGAATGTATGTTTGTACGAGGCTTATAGAATCCACTTTATTGCAGTGTGATTGTGTTCATATTCACAGGCTATGTTTGGAATGTTGTCGAGAAGGTTTACAACATATGTATGGACACCTTTCGATAGGTGGCGCTGAGTACTGCGCATAGTTTTTAAATGCAACGAAAAAACACAATGTTCACTCAGTTTCCGTACAATTCAAATTTGACAGACGAACATTTTTAATTGGAAGCTCATTGCTAATGATATTGCATTGGCAATTGCTTCTTCTGGTATTGCAGCCACTTTATTGGATGGTGATAGAACAGCACATTCAGCACTGAAACTACCATTAAAAATACAGTTCACCGAAACACCTACGTGCAACATTTTAAAAAATTCAGGAATGAGTAAAGTATTACAAACATGCAAACTCATTGTATGGGATGAATGTACTATGGCGCATAAGAAATCTTTGGAAGCACTTGATCGAACACTACAAGATTTAAGAGGAAGTGATCGGCCCTTCGGTGGTGCACTCATTTTTTATCAGGTGACTTTCTTCAAACTCTGCCCGTCATACCACGTTCAACTCCTGCCAATGAACTGAATGCATGTATTAAATCATCACGATTATGGATATACATACGTACGTTAATTAACTGTGACCACCAACATGCGTGCTCAATTACAAAATGATGCTTGTGCAGAGCGTTTCGCAGAACAACTCTTAATTATTGGAAATGGTAAATACCAATTGATGTATCCACAAAATGCATCAAATTCCCACCAGATTTTTGTAATCTCACCGAAACGAAAGAAGTTTTGATTCGACGCATTTTCCAAAATATCATACAAAATTACAAGAATCATCATCAGTGGCTAAGTTAACGAGCAATATTAGTTGCAAAGAACGTGGATGTCAATGCTATTAATATCACCATTCAAAATGAGATACCAGGCGACACAGCTACATATAAATCAGTAGACAGTGTTATGAATCAAGACGAAGTTGTGCATTTTCCCACTGAATTTTTGAATTCACTCGATTAACCAGGACTGCCACCACACATTTCGAGCATGAAAATTGGTGTTCCTATTATACTCCTCAGAAACATTGATCCACCACGTCTTTGCAATGGAACCAGACTTGCAATGAAAAAATATCATCGAAGCAACCATTTTGAATGGCAAATTCAAAGGAGAAAATGAGCTGTTACCACGCATTCCAATGATATCAACAGAATTTAAACGTTTGCCGTTTCCAATACGACTCGCATTTGCAATGACCATCAACAAAGCGCAAGGACAATCGCTACAAGTATGTGGATTGAATTTAGAGAATCCATGCTTCTCCCACGGACAATTATATGTAGCCTGCTCACATGTTGGAAAACCATCTGCATTATACGTATATGCTCCAGATGGAACAACTAAAAACATTGTGTATCCAAATGGACTTCAATAAATAGCATTTAATTGAAAACTTGAATTGTCAGACTTTTCTTTCAATAAAACGAATTAAAATACACAATTATCCAAAATAAAAATTGAATATTGTTGTAACGATATTAGTATTTCTTTAAATTTAGTAAACGGCACAGCAAGGCGTGACGGGTATAGCTAGTTTATTATAAAAATTAAAAAATATCGATTTGTTTCTATGTTGAAATTCAATGGAAAAAAATTGTAGGCTCACTAAAGTATTGTTGTTGGTTTGAGTTTAGCTTGTCAGCGATTTCTGGCACATTACTGATAATATTTTTTTTTGTACCGATTTATTAAAAAAAATTTAGTAATAATTTTTCAATAGCTTTACCGCACTTTCAGTTATCGCTTTATCGATAACATCATATAAGCAACAAACTCTTACATATAATGCAAAACTAATCAGAAATTTAGTAGAGGCTTATTATCTTTCGGAAATAGTTTAGTTCGAGCAGCAACACAAACATAAATAAAAATATACAGAGTATATACAAAGTCGGTTGTTTTAATTGCATTTTATTTTTTTATTTTTTTTTTTATTTAATAGTTACAAATTAGCTTAAAAACTAAAGGTAACTTTGTTCAAGCCCTGGCATCTTAGGCCTTCGGCTAAGAAATTTACATTTATATATTAAGTGATTAAATTAGATTAGGTGGTACAAATTGCTACGTTTTAAGAAGTCAATGATTTTGTTAATATTAGTTAAAGTTAGATTGTTTAAAAGATCTTTTGGTTGTACATTTTTAAATATCAAAGTTCTATTATTTAAGTGAGTAGTGCAGTCTTTTAAAATATGGTTTAGATTTAGTGGATGAGTGTTACAGAAAGGACATGTTGGAGGGGGTGTGTTGAGTTTCATGTAGTGGGAGTGAGTGAAATTGGTGTGGCCTAGTCGAAGTAATTGCATTTTAAACTTTTTATTATTATTTAAAACGAGCCAGATTTCATACTATTTGTTGTTTGAAGTGATGGCGCTAAGAAGCGGATAACTCTGACCACAAAGGCCACGAAAATCATCAGTGTCAATGGTCCACAACATGGCACCGCCCAAATCAAAGTTCCAAATCAGATCCAATTTGTCATTAAGGCTTGTTCTATCATCAAAGCCAATCCATTGATTGCCTTGGAAAGCATAAACTGAGCTGGCCTGGCTATCGAAAACAGTTGGCCAGTTATTAACACAAATCTCATTATAGCCCCAAAGTCCTTTGGTAGCTGTGTAGGGCCCAGCAATGCCAGGACCTAAAGAAGCGTCTCCTGGTTTGTGCTGAGAGCTGTCAGCCAATTGGTAGCTGTGTCCGTAAGCGTCTATGCCCAGCACAAGTTTATCCTTTGAAGCGCCTATTAATGCGTAGGGGTATGTGCAGTGACGATAGTGTTTAAAACTGAATTAAAGAGCTGTAACATACCTGCATTGAGCCAGTAAACCAAAGATGCCTGAACCTCTGGTAAAGGCGCACTAAAACCCAGATAACCATCAGATGCCATATGGTAGTTGTAGGTCTTTAAATTAATAAAGTCCACGTATTCGGAAATAGCTGGAATATCATAGGAGATGTTTGCGGAAGCTTCAGAGGCAGCCGCAGCTATGCTCAGCTCATAGCCATAAGGAGCAAAACTGTTGTGGGGGGCATCTAGTAAAAGAGTTTTTTTTTTTTTTGGGGAGTTGGGGTTCCCAACGTATACTTACGCTTGCTTAATTTCTCGCAGCAGAGTAACAAAGTTTTGCTTGTCTTCGGGTGGTCCACCACGTTGACCAGGATATTCCCAATGCAAATCCAAGCCATCGAAACCGTGCTGCTGAATAAAACTTAGTGTGGAGGAAACAAACAAGGCACGCTTTTTAGGATCAGCAGCCATATTGGAGTACTTGACAGAACCTTCATTCCAGCCACCAACAGCGGCTAAAATTTTCAAGCCAAATGGATTCTTTGGTTTCAAAGCAACGGTCTGTTTGATGAAACCTGTTTTGGTAGAGCACAATAGTCTCTGCTGTAAAAATATGTAGTTTGTTTGCAGTATAATGCTTACCAAACTCAAAGTCAAGCCAAGGGTCCAAGGATTTGAATTCACCATCAACGCTAATGCCAAAGAAACTGTAACTGATATGTGTGCAACTGAGATAACTTATATCAGAGGGTAGAAACTGCCCAGCACCGGCACGATAGTAGGCACTTGTGTCCCAGTAGCAATTTACTATTCCTGCAAAATATTGCGTTACTATATAAAATTCCAGGAGTCCTGCTTAGACTTACGATCGAGCCTGGCTGTTGCTTGGCCCAGACAGAATAAAGCCAAAAGAGTAAGAACTTTCATAATGACAGCTGTTTCAGTTGTGCTGCCTTAGTGAGACCATTGTTTTGCTTTTATAGATTGGAACCGTTTACTCATATCTTAAAGTGGTAAATGATAATGAATTCCAAGAATAAATATAATGCTCCCATGTCAAAAATCAGAGTGTTGAAAAATGTTAAAGTCCTGAGCAAGGGCGTAGACACGAGGGTTAGCATGGAATTTGTGATAATTTATAAATGTTCAAAACTTTAAAGTCAATAAACTCCTGAAAGGAATTCTTAAAAAAAAGTGATACATATTCCGTCTTAGAACTTCTCAAGTGCATTTTATTTATTTTTTGCACATAAATTCCGCAAATTTTTACCGATTTATGACGTAAGTAATTATGACATATAGTTCCTTAGATTAAAATTTTGAACGGGGTATCAAAAAAGCATGAAGTTCTAATATGGGGGAACGGGATAAGATATTGAAATAATGCAACAAACTTCATCTTCTGAGGAAATATGCACCCTAGCTACTAAAGTTTCCTGTCTCTAGCTCTTATAGTCTCCGAAATATAGCTGTTCATATAGACGGTCGGACGGGACGACGGATATTCGGACATGTCTCAATCGCTACCGAGTCTATGATAAGCATTTTGGTATAAAGCACTTGGGGTCTGCCAAGCCTCCTTCTATGCGTTACATACGTTCCATAAATCTAGTATACCCTTTGTACTTATAGGTACAGGGTATAAAAAGAGTATTTGAGGACTAGCGTAATTTTACAATGATTTTTTTGAAGCAAACCTCCGTGACCAGAGATCCCATCTTCCTCTGCTGATGGGTTCGAACCCATTTTTATTTTTGATTTAAAAAAATCTCTAAGTCGCTGCTATCTTGAACTGTTTGGCTATAGACCAAAACGATGGTTCGTTATTAATATAACACTTATTGAAAAGTGCAGGAGAACTGAAAGAGTGAACCTGGTCTGACACACCAGGCTCAGGACGTAATACCTTTTCATTGCTCCTAAAAGCACTGACAACCAGCTCTTCAAAAATTGTTAACATTTTAAACATTTATATAATCACATTAATATATTTATTGAATTTAAATCCTGCCCAAAGATCTGTTGATGGTCTTCAACAGAGGATAGGATTCACCGCAGAGTCCGCGGAAATCATCAGTTTCAATGGACCAAACCATGGCACCACCCAAATTGCGGGAGTGCACCAAGTTCATCTTAATCTCAATGCTCTGAGGATTGTCATAGCCAATCCATTCGTTACCCTGGAAGGCATAAGGAGCCTGAGCCTGACCATCGAATACAACTTGCCAGTTGCTATTGACGCAGACCTCGTTGTAGCCCAAGAAGCCGTTGGTGCCAGTGTAGGGTCCAGCAGAGCCAGGTCCAATGGAGGCGGCACCAGGTTGATTCTGAGAGCTATCAGCCATTTGGTAGGTATGACCATAAGCGCCTAGACCAAGAATGACTTTATGAGCTGGAGCACCAGCATTAATCCAGTAATCAATGGCAGCCTGAACCTCAGGCATAGGAGCGTTAAAGCCCAAATAACCATCACTGGCCATATGGAAGTCGTAGGTCATGACATTAATGAAGTCAAGATGTTCGGAAATAGCTGGAATATCATAGGAGATCTGAGCGGAGGCTTCAGAAGCACCAGTAGCAATGCCCAATTCATAGCCATGGGGAGCGAAACTGTCAAAGAAGTGTAAAGAAATTATATTGGAAATCATGGGAAACTTTAAGATAATAGTACTTACGCCTGCTTAATTTCGCGCAGCAGAGTAACAAAGTTTTGTTTGTCCTCGGGTGCACCGCCGCGCTGACCGGGATACTCCCAATCCAAGTCCAAACCATCGAAACCGTTCTGTTGAATAAAGCTCAGTGTGGAGGAAATGAACAAGGCACGTTTGTTGGGATCAGCAGCCATGGCCGAGTACTTGGTAGAGCCCTCATTCCAGCCACCAACAACGGCCAAGACCTTCAAGTTGGGGTTCTGGTGCTTCAGGCCAATGGTTTGGCTAATGAAACCTGTGTCGACATAGTTAGTGCGCTGCTCTTATTCACTTCTCTACTAAAAGCAGTAAGTAACTTACCCAAATCAAAGTCTAGCCAAGTGTCCAAGGACTTGATCTCACCGGCATCACTGATGCCAAAGAAGGTGTAGCTGATGTGCGTGCATAGATGAGGATCGATATTGCCGCTAGTGAACTTGCCATCACCAAGACGATAGTTGGCCCAAGTGCCCCAATAGCAGTTGACGATTTCTTTAAGAAATAGTAAGTGTTTGCAGTTTAGGAAATACGTTTTCTTGAGATACCAGAACTTGATACTTACTGTTGCTGGTTACAGCATGGCTCAAACAGAGCAAAGCCAAAATAGTGAGTACCTTCATGATGTTAGTTCCCAGAACTGTGTTGTTTTAGACCCAAATTAGTGTTGCTTTTATAGAGCGGAACCGAACCCAGAGTTCCTATACGGTTATCAAAGCTCATAAAATATTCAAATTATAATATTTATTTTGTAAGCACTTTGTTGATTAAGATTAAATTTGTGTTTTTTTTTTTTATACCATGTACCGTATGGTACAAAGGGTATATTAAGTTTGTGCAAGCCGAAAATGTATGTAACATACAGAAGGAGACGTCGGACACCCGCCAAAGTTACCCAAAGTATGATCAGGGTGACTAGAGAAGTCGATATAC
Source organism: Chymomyza costata (assembly GCA_018150985.1). Taxonomy (NCBI): domain Eukaryota; kingdom Metazoa; phylum Arthropoda; class Insecta; order Diptera; family Drosophilidae; genus Chymomyza; species Chymomyza costata. The sequence goes on along the minus strand of JAECWU010000344.1, from coordinate 268,166 downwards.
TCATGTCCGTCTGTCCGTCTGTATAAACGCCTAGATTTCAGAGATGGTAAGAGCTAGAGCAACCAAACTTTCAGATAAGGTCCCTTATTATCCTACGGGAGACAAAGTTTGTTTTATTTTTCCGGTATCGGGGTTATATTATATTGCTCCCATAGGAGTGTTTCAGAGGACCTCGAAAAAATTTTTCAATTACCACTACAGGGTATCCCAAAGTCGTCCGCGCCCGACTTTAACGAACGCCATCTTTTCAAGCGTTAGAAAAGTTGTAAAATTTATGATATTCATTGAAGTTGCCAGATTAGAAAAAAATGATCAATTGTTTGGTTACCTTATCGTTATGAGTATTCATGTACAAGAAGCGTGCTTTCGAACGGGTTCATAAATTATATAGTTTTAAGCAAATCAGTCCTAGTTTAACTAATGTGTCATATTTGCACTGACGGCACAAAATCATCCAAAATCTGTGAAAAAGAGAGAAAGCTAATTTTAGTTTCGAAATGAATTTCAAAATCTCTGAGTTTTGAAGCTAGTACTTGCCAGAAGTACTTACTTAAAGTAAATTCTTGAGAGTTTTGTGAAAATTAAGATTTTGACAAATATTATGCTACAAAGCTAGGGGTACTTTAAAAAATCTTGGATCACCCAACTTCATTATGATATCTGCCTGAATAAATGAATTATTGTAATTAAAACTTGTGATCTCTTGATTTGCTACACAAGTATAAAGACTCTATAGGGAGCTTTATGGTATAGCGCCGATATCGAAAAAATGTAATAATTATGTTTTCTGCAACACAATAATGTGTCTTTAATCCAAAAATTTTGATGCTCTAGTTCTTATCATCTCTCAGATCTAAGCGTTCATACAGACAGACGGGCAGTCGAAGGGATGATCAGCCTGCTCATACTTAAGCTCATTTCGAGGGTCTCCAACTTATCTGTCACTCTCTTGTTTTACAGAGACTCCTCTTCTTTTGCTTCTGCAGGGGAGTGCCCTGACTGGGGGATCTATAATATTGATATCCATATAATTATTCTAAGCAGACTTTTCATTGACCTTTTCTCTTAGCTTCCGCAGAGGGAGCGACTTGACTAGGTTAGGTTACGTTAAGGCGGCAGTTAGAACGTGACGTCCCAACTCACATTGGCCAGAAAAATTGGGCCGTTGTGATACCGCAATGGTGGACTTTCCTCCACCCTTCCCCACTAGAGAGGTCCTCAAGATGCTCTAATTTATAGGCATCCGGTGGCCTCAATAAACCTCGAAAGGCACTTCGGACTCTTTTCTGAGAGCTGGGGTAAGTCATTTAAGAAGTGTGACTTGAGGAAGCGGAACCTTGTTGTACATAGTCCCGGGCAGTGACAGATGAGGTGTTCCACCGTCTCCAGCGCTTCCTCATCGTCACAACTTCTGCAGAAGTCATGATGAGGGGTGTTCAGCCTTAAGGCATGAGCTCCCACCAGCCAGTGTCCGGTGATTGCTCGATTTACTTTCGAGCATTGTGCTCTACTTAGACAATAAAGTTCCTTGGTTCTTTTCCTGCAATACACCGGCCAAGTTTGCCATGAGATCCTGCACGTGTTGGAAGTTCGATTCCATGTTTGATTTGCAGTGTGAGTGAAATGGGTCTTTATGCTTAGTTTGCAGCTGGCCATAGGAGTACCAAGACGCTCCTTTTATTGTTATAAGAGCCTCCCGGATTACAGGGACCTCAGCCTGGAAAACACTGAAGTGATCCGGAAGTCGAAACGATAATCTAATGTCGAGTTCCTCAATGTAGACGCCTCCGCCGACACGGTCGTCTAACTTGGAACCATACGTGAAGATCTTAATTGAGGCAGCTGGGCCCGGTACAGCAACATTCCACTCATCCCTGGTTGGACTATGGGTTTTGAAATTTGTTCACAGTTTATTCACAGGAATAAAAGGGTTTCCTTTAAGAATTCTTGAGTGACCAAAGTTTTGGTCATTCCATTTTTTTGCCTCTCTTAAACAGCGACTTGACAAGTAGATCTATAAAATATAATTTCCCTGACTGACTATTTTGTCAGTCGTCCTTAGGTGGGGATCTTTATTAATAACTGTTCGAAGAGATTAGTTTGTTACCTACAGTTTATAGCCGACTCCCAACGGAGGTGTCTTGAACTAATAGACATTTTCTTGGGCAAATAGCGTCTTTTTGCAAGCAATGCCAGCGCTAGGGAAATACACCAGTGCTTCTGCTGGAAATCGTACCACCGACCAACGGGTTGCAAAGCGAGTACGCTCCACTACGCTACCGATAGACAACTCTATTTGAAGGACCTTTAATGCTGTTTAACCTGTTCTAGGCAGACTCTACCCTAATAAACTTACAGATGAAGCGAACTCATTGAAATTACTAAGAAATTTTTAAAGCTAAGCTGTCGGTCAAAGCAAGTATTTGACCATTTGTTATATGAGCCCAAAAACATTAACAAACTTTAAACTAAACCAAACCTACTTAAAATTTAAATGGTTCATTAATAAAAACTTCTGATTTCTATTACCATTTCAAAGACCAATAAATTTACTCGTTGAAGTGTTTTTTATTATTGTGACTGATTAGAAGACTTTTTAACGGGTGGTCGAGTAATCTTATCAATATCAAGCAACTGTTACTATTGACAAGAAAAAGTAACCCAAACGCTTGAGACCTTAGTCTTAAGATGACTCAACTTTATTACCCTTAATCACCCACCACCAGAAACAAGAGTAACCCAAATTTTTTAAAATTTCATTCAACATTTTTTATTATTGTTTCTAAACAAATTTCAATCTCACTAACAATCAACGTTTTCGGGGAAGTCGCAAACATGGCTCGTGGTGTCAAAGTAGAGACCACTGCCGCATTCGAAATCGTAGCGTACACCACCTACGCACTGGTAGAATTTGCTGCAGTTATCAGCTGGGCGGAAGTAACCATCGGCTGTGCAGTCACCGTTGCCTCCACCATTACCACCATTGTTACCGCCATCGGGAGTGGGTGCAGGTGTGGGAGCGGGAGTAACATTGCCATTGTTACCATTGTCGTCTACATGGTTACCCAAGGCTCGGTTGATGGTCTTCAACAGAGGGTAAGACTCACCACAAAGTCCACGGAAATCATCAGTCTCAATAGACCACACCATGGCACCACCCAGATTTCGTGATTGCACCAAGTTCATCTTAATCTCAATGCTCTGAGGGTTGTCATAGCCAATCCATTCACTGCCCTGGTAGGCATAAGGAGACTGAGCCTCACCATCGAAAACAACCTGCCAGTTGCTATTGACGCAGACCTCATTGTAGCCCAAGAAGCCGTTAGTGCCAGTATAGGGTCCAGCAGAGCCAGGTCCAATGGAGGCGGCACCAGGTTGATGCTGAGAGCTATCAGCCATTTGGTAGGTATGACCATAAGCGCCTAGACCAAGAATGACTTTATCAGCTGGAGCACCAGCATTAATCCAGTAATCAATGGAAGCCTGAACCTCGGGCATGGGAGCGTTGAAGCCTAGATAGCCATCGGATGCCATATGAAAATCATAAGTCATGATGTTGATCAAATCCAGATATTGTGAAATAGCAGGAATATCGTAAGAGAGCTGAGCGGAGGCTTCAGAAGCACCAGTAGCAATGCCCAATTCATAGCCATGAGGAGCGAAACTGAGTAACAAAAATATTAAAATCTTTAAGCGGTTAATTTGTTTAAAATACTCACGCTTCCTTAATCTCGCGCAGAAGAGTAACAAAGTTTTGTTTGTCCTCGGGTGCACCACCGCGCTGTGCGGGATACTCCCAATCCAAATCCAAACCATCGAAACCGTGCTGTTGAATAAAGCTCAGTGTGGAGGAAATGAACAAGGCGCGTTTGTTGGGATCAGCAGCCATGGCTGAGTACTTGGTAGAGCCCTCATTCCAGCCACCAACGACAGCAAGTACCTTCAAATTGGGATTCTGTGACTTCAGCCCAATGGTGTCGCTAATGAAGCCTGCATACCCAAACTTGTCAGAAACTGTTTTTCTATTAAAGACATTATAAGGGCAACTTACCCAAATCAAAATCTAGCCAAGTGTCCAAGGACTTGATCTCACCGGCATCACTGATGCCAAAGAAGGTATAACTGATGTGTGTGCACAGGCTGGGATCGATATTAGCGGTGGTGAACTTGCCATCACCAAGACGATAGTTGGCCCAAGTGCCCCAATAGCAATTTACAATTTCTGCAAGAGATTAACATTAGCTGCCGAATTCGTATGAAGTAAATAGTACCACTTACTGCTGGTGGCAACATGGCCCAGGCAGAGCAAGGCTAAAATAGTTAATAACTTCATGATGCAGGTGCTTTTGGTTATGATCCTAAGGGCCGCAAGAAAGTAGCTTTTATAGTTTGGACATTTCCATAGCGCCTTATCGGAACAGTGATTGCGATCAAATTTTGTTGGTCGAGATTATAGTCGCTCTTTTGCAAAGGTAAACAAAAAGCTAACATTTTTGTAATATATGACATCCATTGAAGTTGCCAGATAAGTTAAGTTGATCTATAGATTATATGGTAAAAATTTCATTATCTTTATTAAAGTTCATGTACTCAAGACGTGCTGCTGCTTGAGTATATGCATTCTATAAATTTTATAGAGTATATTATGTATACCCCCAACAAGCTACTTTAATTTTATTTATAAGAATATGATTATTGCATGGAATTATGTTACTCTTTTGAAGGATCAATTGAATTTCTTGTGAAGGAAGGAGCAAATGAAACATTTCTTGACTATATCCAATATATAGCTACTTATTTCTAAAAAATTTAGACGGGTTCTTAATTTGTCACTAATTGCGTCTTTGAAAAGGAACCTATTATGATAGAGTTGGTCGGCTTGAGGTATCGGTACATTGTGAAATCGAGAAAATATCAGAAACAATCAGAGTATGGCACCGAAAAGATATAATAATAATATAATATATATTATATGCCCACAAATCGGAATATTCCACGCGGGTAAAAAAAAAAACGTTCTGCAACATTTATTTCAAAGTTGTTTATTATAAATAAGTGAGTCATGTAGGAACCGTGCCATAACATTATAAAAAATTTCCGTACCATGGCCGCAGACTGAATACTTGGCACCAACTTTTGATATTTATAATGAAACGAAGATATGTGCATTTCTGGGAAATGCTTATTATTGCGCTGCTAATACAAAATAATTAAAAGTTTTCATATAGCACGTTAAAGATTTGAGAATATTCTTTGACTTCAATCTGAAGTACTACAACAATATTTAGCAGAATACTAGAAACTAGTGCTGGAGAAACATACTGCCTTCCAGTAATTTAACGGGCACATGCTTGAATCTAAGTTTTTGACATTAAAATATTGTCGAAGTGCCAAAATTGAGTCAACCCTGTCTGCGACGTGGATGCTGTTGATTGCCCATATTTTGTCCCTAATGGGATGATCGGAAAAAACAAAAAACATCGATGCATCGATATAACATCGATGTTACTTCCAGCACTACTAGAAACACCAGAAAAATCATTCATTGCTTTGATAGGCACACACTGTTTGTTTTTGAAGTAGTTTTTTTCGGTAGCATTTCGGGCTACTGCGTACTGGCTTTTAAGAAAAGCGATAATCATACAATAACTAGTCCATTCAGAATCTTTTCTTAAAATTTTCTTGGTCTAATGTGGGTAAGTAATTCAAAAACAGATTTTCAGGAGCTGAACAGTTTTTTTTTTTTTTTTAATTTCTATTACTCAGCCCAGTGTGCCCAGCTATTAGACCTAGTGTTGACAAACCAACCATTCATGCCTGTGTTATCAACTAACAAGTACAGACTTTAAAGATTATAATCAAATCAAATAAAAAAGCCAGCTCATTTTTATTAATAATTATTTAACTTACTTTTAAGAAATTTAATCTATGCAAACAAGTGCTTGGTTTGTATATTTATGGTCATTAGTTGTAAGAGGTACTTGAAAATATGTAGTTGCATTTTTTATTGTGGTAGCGTTTCGACTTCTTTAGTTGGAAATTTTCATTACCGAACAAAAATGAAATCTTCAACTATCAAGCAAATTAAATATATTTCAAAAAAGTTCTCAATATATCACGTTTTTTCGAACTTGTTTTAATTTATGTTCCTAAACTCTTTATCACGTCTAGGAACGTCTACTTAAACAATACCTTAAAACATTTTTCGTTTAGAGCTCGCAATATGTCCTTCGAGCTTGTCGTAAAGTCTTTATCCGAAAACGAATACTAAATATATTCGATATTTTTTTAAAGAATTCTTTAATATTTTATTACGACTTTGTTTGTCTTTATGTGTCTTTACACGAACTAATAATAAAAATTTAAACACCATTAAGGCCCATACGCAGCATGCAAAAATTCCGCACGAAATGTCAGAACTTCATATATAAAAATAAATTCCCTTTTTGGGATATAAAAAAAGAAATTCCCTTTTTTGGGACTTTTTTTTTTTATGAAGTTTCGACATTTCGTACGGAATTTTTGCATGCTTCGTATAGGCCTTAAGTGTTAAAAAAGATTCACTTATTTAAATTTTAAAAAGCAATGTTAGAAAAGATTATATTATTTGAAATTTAAGTTGATTCCGATAAAAAGGACTTTTCGCAAAACATTAACTTAGTGTGGGACACACTGTTTTTCGTATTTTTAATCGCAACATTTCGAAAAGGAAGAATCTCTTGTTGAATTCGGAAACTGCAAGTCCCAGAGTTTTATTTTGCTCGCTGCATTTATATTAATAATATATATTATATTATATATTATTATATATTAATTAATTTCAATTATTGATAAACATTCTGCAGACATGAAATAAATTTTAGACTTACACAGTCTTCGACACTTCATTTTCAGCAACATTATATATGGAATTTTTAAGGGTAATATTGCAGGGGTCTACATACTTTCAATAAAGTATGCCGATCTTATTTATTGCCGCTGTTGAGCTTATTAGATATGACTGCTAAAAAATAACTCAGTATTGGTCATTGATATTGTTTTGCAATAACCTTTAAATTAAGCTAATTAGATTGTGTTGTGTTGATAAAGATAAGCAGTCAACGTTATTGTGAATGAATTTGTAGAAAAAGATTCCATTCATAGAAAACTTATTGTTTATAATGACAAAAAATGAAGTTGGTTTTATATTTTTATAGATTACCATAAACATATCAAAGCGAATTACAAAGCATAAAAAATGAATATTCAGCCGTGCTCCGGAAAACGATGAAACCAAACCGAACAATTTTATTCGGAATCGTTTTTGCGTGCTTCGGAAAACGATTTTTTTTGTCGATATTTCCCTCTGCACCTGTTTATTACTGTATGTGGTTTACATTTAATTTTCATTAAAATATTGCAAGTTCTTTATTATTCTATCTTTTACAAAAATATTACTTTAGCAACACTATTTATTGAAATTATACACGACTTAGCTATTTTTAGTACAAGGGATATTTTCTTTGTGTAATGCTGACTGTTGCACTTATCGTCATGTTTTCCTGTATCATATGCACATAAACGTACTCAAAAAAAATACATTCGGTTTTAAATCACATCAAAAATTCGTTTTGGTGAAATTGGGAGCATCAAACATTCGGTTTTAAAACGAATCCGAATAAAATGTTCGTGTAAAGTGTACTGCGACCCAGGTGGATCCATTGTACCCCATTCGCGGCTCAGAGCTCTCCCAAAAGTACTACGGCCTGCAGTATCTTGTTTGGACTTAGGGTAACAACGATCCCCGGTGGGAGAACGTACATGCCCAGGAGCTTGTTTCTTTTACTGGCGAGTGCCATATATTTACATAGTAAATGGATTGAAGTTTCTTCCTTCATGCTGCAGAAACGACATAGTCCACTGTCCGCTAGGCAAATTTTATTAAGGTGACTGCGGAGCCTACAGTGTCCCGTCAGGTGGCCAGTCAGGATCCTCACGATATTTTTATGGTTGTATTTAGAGCGGAGGGTTTTTGATTGCTTAAGTTCTGGTATCAGTGCCCAGTGAAGCAGCCGTTTGTTTTCCTTCTCCGTTGTCAGTAGGTCCCGTACCACAAGGTTTCCAATCCCACAGTGTGGTACAGGTCCGATTAGCGGTGTTGTTGCACCGGTCCTTGCCAGTTTATCTGCCAGCTCCTTTTCAGAATTATTTTTATGTCCTGGAACCCACCTAACAGTGTGTTTATTCCTGGCACCTACTTTGTCCAGTGAAGCTCTCACTTCTTTGACCAGCCTTGATGTGATCTTGGGTTTGCTCAATGCCTTTATCGCTGCTTGACTGTCAGACAGGATGGAGATATACTTGTCGTGGTAGTTCTTTTGCAGACAGAATTCTGCACATCTTCCAATAGCACAGACTTCAGCTTGGAAAATGCTGGTGTGTCTGCCTTGTGATTCGTAATACTTGATCTTGGGTCCTACTACCCCCAGGCCACTCCCTTTATCGGTGAGTTATCCGTCTGTGTACCACTTTATTGTATCTGGTTTCATTGGGTGAACTGCAGCAAGAGTTGTCGTTTGATATAAAATTTTAAGAATTTCTTGTCTAAAATATTACATATACCTATAATTTCTGGCTAGGACATTTTATATTACATATTCCGATTAACCAGTGATCGTAACGTTTAACATTCTGACACCCTAAGGGCAAGGGGCCTACGAGTTTTGTGCAGATGTATCGGAGACACCTCAAAGTTGCCACCAGTATGGAATGGAAAACAAAAGAAATTGATCCGTGAACGTCTCTATTTCGATGACTATAAGAGCTTGACATTTGGACTGCCACATCAAGTTTATTTATTTTTTCTAGCTCATTCCCTGGCTTTCCCAAAAAAATACTAAATAACGGCTGCGAGAAATAAAAAAATCTTTCGATTAATACCAAACATGATTTTAATCGCAACATAAATATCGCAGATAATCGCAATGCAATTGTAATCGAAAGAATTTTAATTTTAAACCTGTTTACATAAACACATGCTACTTAATTTTTACCAACGCAGTTTCTCATTTATGGTTCTCAATAGTGGATAATTCTGTCCACAGTCGCCACGATAATCATCAGTTTCCAGGGACCAAATCATAGCGCCACCCAAATTCTTCCTCAAAGCGAAATCCATTTTCCATTGCACACTGAGCACATTGTCATAACTAACCCAATCATTGCCAGAGTAGGCATAGGGAGCGGCATTATTGTCATCAAAGACCGTATGCCAGTTATTTAGACAGATCTCATTGTAGCCCAAGTAGCCGCCATCGCTGGTATAGGGACCAGGACTGCCAACACCGTTGCAAGGTGCGCCAGGCCAGTTTTGGGAGCTGTCGGATAAATGAAAGGAACGTCCATAAGTGCCAACGCCGAGCACCAGCTTGTTAGCGGGAGCACCTGTTGAAGAAAAGGTATTACGTTAGCTGGCTTGAAACTCTGTGGATTGGCTGCAACTCTTTACCTTGACTCAACCAATAGTTAATGGAGTCCTCCACAGCCCATTGTGGCGAATTGAAGCCTGTGCGGCCATCGGAAGCCATGGCATAGTCATAGGTCATGACATTGATGAAGTTTACATGTTGAGCAATGTTTGCAATTTCATACGAAGCGCTGGCAATAGATTCACCCGCACCAACAGCAATGCCAAGTTCATAGCCATGTGGTGCGAAGCTGCAGAAGCAAAACATGGTGACATAAAAGTTGAGTTTTTTTCTACGGTTGTAACTTACGCCTCCTTCAGTTCACGCAGCAGTGTCACAAAATTGGCGCGATCGTTCCAGTTGCCGCCACGCTGATTGGGATACTCCCAATCCAGATCCAAACCATCAAATCCATTGTCGCGTATAAGATTAAGCGCAGAGTTAATGAAATTCCAACGCTTGCCACCATCGCCAGCCATGGAGGAGTATTTGGTGGAACCCTCATTCCAGCCACCCACCACAGCCAAAACCTTTAAATTGGGATTTTGACGTTTCAAGCCCACAGCTTGGCTTATAAAACCCAGATCATAATCCAACCAGGTGTCCAAAGACTTGACATGGCCACTATCTTCAATGCCAAAGAAGGAGTAGCTCAAATGTGTGCATAGCCAGGGATCAATGTTGGATACATCAAATTTGCCATTGCCGCTGCGATAGTTGGCCCACGTGCCCCAATAGCAATTAACAATGCCTGCAAAAATATTATTTTCTGGGCTTAATCTTTAAGGAATATTTTTAAATGCACCTACGTTCGCTGAAAACTTGTCCTACGCAGAGCGCCAAAAGTAAGGCCAAAAGCTTGCCCATGTTATTAACGTTTATTTTACGAATGCCAATTGCGACTACTTGACCAATTGCTTTTGTAGCTGTTAGCCTTATCTAAATAGAAGCACTTATCTTTTGGCCAGTGACCACTGATGGTAGACTGGGATTTAAATCAGCGTAATTTATTGCCACTTGAAGTTGTAGTTTAGATTGCAATAATTTTTGTATAAATAGCTATTGAAATCGTGACTATAAATTAATTGGGTTCAAAGGTATGCTACAGTAGTTAACATGAGTATTGAAAACAATCGAATAATAAGTAATCGTTTATGTTATGCTGGGTTAAGAAATTGGTCCATAAAAGTTGCCTTTCGGGAAACGTTAGAATAAAAATATATTCTATGGCAACGTCTTTTTTTTCATAGTTAAAGTAGGTTTTACACTTAACTCGGGACTTATCCATGGGATAAGTCATAACTATTAAGTAAACACAAGAATGTACCATATGTAATCGGCGGGACACTTTCTTTCGAATATATTCACGGCGTGAAAAAAAAGTTAGTAACTCCTATTATTAAGGAAGTTATGCTTATTTTAGCGATGACATAGTAATCACTACCTCGAAAAATGACAAATAAGCATAATTCCTTTGAATTGAAAGATAATAAGCTCAAACTTTATATGACTAGCTCATGTTTTTCTCTAATTTATAAAAAACATTCGTTTTTTTACAGGTGCTCATCGTCCCCGTCATTATTTAAGTTTGGCCGATAGATGGCGCAAAAGAAGAAGAGAGAGAGGCTTATTGAGTGTAGCAGTCAAATCATAACTTTTTTTATTACGGCCCGTACGCAGTTCGAAAATTTACATATGGAAATTATTGCATATTATTTCAGATGGAACCATCAGTGTGTGCATAATAAGGCAAAGTGCTAGTTTTGATCGAATGCTGTTTCTTTTTGTGGTATTCATCGATATTAACTAGTTTGCTATATGGATTCAGGACATCTCCAAGTCGATCGTCATCGTCTGAAAGTCTATCCAGTGTCTTTGAATCACTTTAACGCAAGTCTTTTTTCGTGATGCGCTTAGATGATATTTTAATAGCAACTTATAGATTCATCGAAGTTTTGTTTTTTTGCTCTCACTTTCAAACAAGTAGAAGTGCTATAAGATTTTAATTATAATAGAGATGATTAAATTGGGCCAAGTTATGCAAGCAATCTTCAAATTTCTCCAATGCGCTCTTATATAAAACAACAACTTTTAGAATTAAACTATAAAAAGTGGAAATAACTAACAATGTGTACATATTTTCAATACTTAGCGATTGTAGTTAATACAATGCATCGCTTAAAGCAAATGTGAATTGTAAGCGATTTTTTTTTAAATTCTTTTAATTTTTTCCTAGTGGTCCTTTTATGCAAAGGGATCTAAATAAAGTAATTTTTGCAAATAACTTACGTAATTTCCAATGGATTTTTTTTAATAATAAATAAATGACAAATAAAAATGTAAGGTCAGTTTCGAAGGGACATAACGCATCTTATGGTAAAATGTCAAGCAACTATCTCTTTTGGTGTACAACTTCAGAGGGAACTTTAGCACTAGTATGAGTAGCATACTACTATGGAACGTGGTCCATACAGGAGAAGCTGCATCCTATGAAAAGACACACCATTGTGTGGCATACCGACGGGTCTTTAACAAAAGAAGCCACTGGCCTGGGAGTCGCGGGACCAAGAACGCGACTGTCAGAATCACTGGGAAAGTACACCAGCATATTTCAGGCAGAAGTATGTGCTATAGGTAGGTGTGTGGACATAAATCTATCTCGGAAAAATAAGGGCAAAGAAATCGCTATTCTGTCAGATAGTCAGGCCGCTAAAAACGCGGTGACTGGCTCAAAAATAAATTCAAAATTGGTTCAGGAAACCCGAGCCAAACTAAACCATCTAGGACATAGGAACAACGTTTCCCTTAGATAAATCCCAGGACATAACAACATTCCTGGGAACAAAATTGCTGACAAGCTGGCAAGAAACGGTGCTGAAAACCAATTAATAGGGCTTGAACCCTTTTGTGGCATTGGCAGACACACCATTAAGCAGCTGCTACGAGAAGAGGAGAGATCCAGATGGCAATCAAAATGTATAGGCACGACTGGTTTACGACAGTCCAAGCAGCTCCTCGGGTCCTATGATCTGAATAGGTTCAAGAAAATCTCCCACCTGGGCAAGAATTCCCTTAGGATACTTACTGGGTTACTTACGGGACACTGCAGGCTAAGGAAACACCTGAGCATGATGGGCATCGTAGATTCTAACACTTGTTGGTTCTGTGAAATGAGGGAGGAATCCGCCCAACACATACTTACGGAGTGTGACGCTCTCGCCAGAAGAAGGGCATCCCTCATCGGCGACTACAGAATTTCGATGCGCAACGTAACTGGACTAGAACCTTCCCAGATAATTAAATTTATCAACATACTTGGACTGGCCAAGGAGCTCTAGAGCTAGTAGGTAGCACAATAGATCCTTAGGGTCGCAGTGCAGTTTTCCCCTTACAATTATTATTATTATTATTGGGTTAAAGTGGCAAATAGTCACATTATAATCAGCTGCTTTTTATTTTCATAAATTTAGTGCGCAAAATTTGCAAACAAAAGGGGTTTCTATCAACAGATATTGGTGACATTACTTTGTGTGAATAATGCAAATATGACTGCCTGCCTTATTGCGAACAAGGCTTGTTTGAGGAAATTCCTCTTTTCCCAATTGTGTTGGTGCCATCGATGGAAAATATATTACAGTGCGAGCGCCCCTCAGGACAGGAAGCCTTCAATTTCAGGACAAAAGCGTCATGCGCTCACACCATATTATCTTGTTGGCGATGATACGTTCCCATTAGATGAGCATCTTATGAAGCCATATGGGTGCCGGAATTTCAAAAGCAAAGAACTCGTTTTCACCGGGCTATGATATATGATGAGAGCTTTCATATGCGACGAAAAATAATTAATTTAATACTTTATTTGGATTGTTAAAGCGTCACTTGGCTTCTAAAGAGCTAACAAAACAAAATGTTTCGCAACAATTTCTTACTACCAGCCATTATTTACGAATGTAATAATGTGCATGCACATTAATTCTCGTGAAGGCGGCAAAAACCAAACAGCTGTTATTAGTGCTACCACACCTAGTGAAGCAGTGGCCCCGTCTAACATTAAGCATTTTTAAAATTAAAAGACAACGCTGTTTTGTTTTGTTAGCTGCGAACACGTGCCGAACATTTTGGGATGCAATTTTTTGCGACTATTTTTTTTTCTTTATGAAGATTTTCTTTACATACGTAAATTTTGCATGCTGCGTACGGGCCTTTACGCAAAATTTGAAGATAATATAAATAAATTTATTATATTTTTATACCCTGTACCGTATGGTACAAAGGGTATATTGTGTTTGTGCAAGCCGAAAATGTATGTAACGTACAGAAGGAGACGTCGGAGACCCCCCAAAGTTACCTAAAGTAAGATCAGTGTGACTCGAGAAGTCGATATACCCATGTCCGTCTGTCCGTGTGTCTGTCTGTCCGTCTGTCCGTATGAACGCCTAGATCTCGGAGATGGTAAGAGCTAGAGCAACCAAACTTTCAGATAAGATCCCTTGTTAATCCATAGGAGACAAGTTTATTTTATTTTTTTGATATCGGGATTACATAATATAGCTCCCATAGGGGTGTTTCAGAGGACCTCGAAAAAAAGCAAAAGTTTTAAATGGATAATTCGTTTGTTTATGAAGATATCATAACCAAATCTGGCAGTCGGAAGTTTTTTAGAGATCCCCAGCACTGTAGCAAATTTTATCAAAATCGGTTGACTATATCATATCATATCCCATAGGATCGATCGGTCGAAAAAATGTTTTTTTTACAAAATTTGTTGTGTTTCGTTTGGTTTTGAAGATATCGGAACCAAATTCGGCAAGACGAAGTTTTTTAGAGTTCCCAAGCACTGTTACAAATTTGATCAAAATCGGTTGACTATATCATATAGCTCCCATAGCACCAGTCGGTCAAAAAATCGTTTTTTTTTACAAAATTCGTTGCGTTTCATTTGTTTGTAAAGATATTGTTAGCAAATTTGGCATTAAGAAGTTTTTTAGAGTACCCAAGCACTGCACCAAGTTTGATCAAAATCGGTTGACTATATCATATAGCTCCTATAGGAACGATCGGTCAAAAAAACGCTTTTTTTTACAAAATTCGTTGTGTTTCGTTTGGTTTTGAAGATATCGGAACAAAATTTGGCAGTCTTAAGTTTTTTATAGTTCCCAATCAGTGTACTAAATTCGATCAAAATCGGTTGACTATATCATATAGTCCCCATAGGACCGATCGGACAAAAAATTTTTAAAGATTAAAGACAACACTGTTTTTTTTTGTTAGCTGAAAATATCGAACCAAATTTGCCGAATAAAATATCTTTTGCGAGGTTTTTTGCTATATGAAGTTTGTCTTACATTCGTAAATGTTGGCGGTGCGTACAGGGCTATCCCAAAATTCTGAACGACAATAAAATAAATTTATTCCATTTTTTTAAAGTGTAACAATGACAGTCTTTTAACTTCCGGCTGTTTGCCCTGTAACTAAAATATACGAAAAATAATATTCTTTTCTACTACATTAATATTTACGAAGCTTTAAGAAATCCTATTTATTGTAGATTTTTTTCATCAATTTTTTTAAAAGAATTTTAATGCCTCAATTCAGGCATGAATTGTTAGTGACGGAATCATGGCTTTAAAAGAGCAACTAGAACTTATACAAAAATGACTCTCTCTGTGATTCTTTTACCTTGAAATAAATACAACTCTTTGAAAACAAAAAAATGGTATACAAAATACTGAACCACATGAATTTCAATTTCAATCAAAGAATTTTTTTATTTAAATTTCAAAATGTAGTTTTTTGTTGGGCCCAAAAACAAGTTTATAGTAATTTGTCATCTTGTTTAGAACACGTACATAGCTTAAATTTTAAATGTTGGAAATATTGATTTTTTTTTTGGTATAATCCCAAAATAAAAGCAATCAACGTTATACTATTTACAAAGCCTTTAATAGTTAAACGAATACAAGCATACACTCGTTTAACTGTAGAAAATTCCCTTTAAAAATGTATTCGTTTTATTCGTAGCTATCAATTTATTCCGTAACAATTGCTGCTTTCATTTTGTTTATATTGCTTTTCATTAACCTTTTACAATCTTTTTATTTGGTCACTTTTCTATTTGTTTATTTTTCATTTTTTTTTAGTCTGGCTTGCACAGTCAAGGGTCACAGTGAGCGACGAAAAAAAACAAACACAAATATTTGCAAATTTTTATTATTTAGCAACAACTAACAAAACAATGCAAAAACACATGGAAAAGAAAAGAATACATAATAACAAATTTGTGAATTTATCGCGGCGATGAACGACATTGTGATACACTGTATTTAGTTAAAAAAAAAAAATTATTTGTGACGAATTTTGAGCTTTGAATGTGGGATGTTTTGTGACAATATCAATATTGCTTCATTTCTTAGGCTCACGTGAGCTACAACGGATTTGGTGACACCATGAGGACATGGTAGTATGGTAGTTCATTTTTTTATAGTTCTTCTCTGTTCCGTCTCAAGATTTTTCATGCTATTTGCCTTGAGCAAGTAGGTAGGTAGGTAGGTAAAAGTGGTTACCTTACGTCACACCTAGGCCTGTAAAAGGCCCATTGTGATGCCACTTGGGATAATCTCTCAACTCCCCTGGATCCTCTCTGAACCAACCTGTCGATTTAACAAACGAATCAATCCTATTTATTCGGATTCCTGCGAATTCAGTAACGTTCCCAATAAGTTCGCAACCCAGTGTGTTCAGTCTTCGCTTGCATAGTGCCATGCATCCACACAGGAGATGCTCCACTGTTTCCTCCTCTTCTACTTCCTAACAACTTTCTGCAGTAGTCAAAATGAGGCACCCCCAATCTGTTGGCATACCTACCTATAAGACAGTGTCCAGTAAGAAACGCTATCGTTGCTCTTATGTCCTGTTTGCTGAGTTTTAAAAGCTGCTTAGTTCTATTTAAGCTCCATTGTGGCCAAGTTTTCCGGCTAGTTCGACAGGTTCCAGTTTGAACCCATCTATGAATCGCATCATTAGTGATATTTCTATCGATTAATAGTTTGCACGTTGCTAGCGGCATATGTAGGTACCATCGCCTTGTTAGGCTGAAGTGGTAACGTTGTACCTCGCCTAGCTAAATCATCTTCCCTGCATTTGCCCACGATAACTCGGTTCCCAGGTACCCAGAGCAGATTAATAGTAAAGAATTTTGCAACATCTAGTAGAAGCTCCATCCTTTTTGGATGTGAGCCTTACCGATTGTAATGCTTTTAAAGCGGTCTGACTGTCAGAACATATATGAATCTCTCTGTCGGATAATACGCGCTTCTTAATGATATTAATACTTTCCATTATAGCTATGACTTCTGCTTGAAAAACACTACGTTGATCAGGTGAACGGAAGGATTCGTTAATGCCCAACGATTCCAAATAGACACCCTCTCCCACCTGATCATTGAGTCTAGATCCATCCGTAAAAATGTTAATTTTGCTGTTACAGTATAGCATATCATTGTCCCAATCCTCACGAGATGGGATTGTCTAAGATTTACTCCGTTGAGTTAGCAAAGTCAGTGGTTCTGGGAATCTGCAGAAATTGACTCAGAATAGTCGAATGTCCTCTAGAACTAATGGCTAGATTCGAAGATTCTCTTAGCCTTAAGGCCGATTTCACTGCTAACTGCTTACTACATAGGTCTATCGGCAATAGATGCAGCATACCGTTTAATGCTGCTGTGGGGGTCGTTCTAAAGACCGCGCTGATATTCAAGCTGGCCGCCCTCTGAATAGAGTTCATGCATTTCAATGTACTATTTTAGTTAAGTACCGGCCACCGTACTAGAACTCCGTAAGTTAGGATTGGCCTCACTATCGCTGTGTATATCTAGTGAACAACATGGGGTTTAAGACCCCATTTTGCTCCTACTGCTCTTTTGCATGAGTAAAGGGCTCTCGCCGCTTTCCTCACTTGAGCAAGTAAATATTCAATAATTTATACTTTAAAAATTATTATGGAAATTAAAAATTTCTGCTGTGTAGACAAAGCCTTAATTCTGTAAATTAAGAATCTGGTTGCGGCCGGCGAATCCCCGTCAGAAACGTAGTTTCTTCCGCTTATTCTTTTCCATGTTTTTATAATTTCATAATCTATTTAATTGACGAAACATAACTATCAGGTGGAGATTCAGATTTCACCTACAAAGTGGAAGCTCAACGACGGGAGCATATTTTAAGAAAAAATATTTGAACGAAAATTTTTTAAATTTCAAAAACTTGTATGAACGAAGACATAAAAATGAAGGTAAATAAAAATTTATCTCGACAGCTCATTTCGTTACGTGACAACTTTTTATCATTTAAAAAAATAATTGTTTTCAAGGGAGTAGAGCATATTGAAATTAAAAACAATACTCAAATAAAGTGGAAGTGGTTATATAGAGGGTGTTTTTTTTAGCGTAACACAAGTTTAAATCATAATTGTTAGTGTCAGGTGTGTTAGGTTCCTAGTTGGAACAAAGGGCCTCTACAAACTTTCTCCAGTTTTCTCTGTTTTTCGCAATCGCTTTTATTTCCCGCCAGCTATTACCAGAAGCATTAACTTCCCCTTCCAGCGTCCGGCGCCATGTTCATCTTGGCCGCCCACGCTTTCTGCTGCCTTGCGGATTCCAGTCCAGCGCTTCTTTTGGTAATTCGCCAGCTGGTTTACGTAAGGTGTGACCAATCTATTTCCATTTGCGACGCCGAGTTTGGATCAGCACCGGCTCCTCCAAGAAACTGCTCAAAAGCTCTGAATTCGAGATAGTCCTTGGGCACCATATCCTCAGTATTTGTCTAAGGCAGCGGTTTATAAACACCTGAAGTTTCCCTATAAAGACTGCAATCATCAAACAGGTTTCATAATAAAACAAAGAAATGTATTTTAATATCAATTAAACGGGCTTTATTGGAAAGAAAATTTACGGCTGGTGCGTACAAGGCGCAATCTGGAACACCAGTTTTCACCAACTTTTCGCAGCATTTGCGGCCGTATTTCGCCAATAAGTCTTCGAATGTTGATTTTCAGGTGCTCAATTGTCTCTGGTTTATCGACGTAGACAAGTGACAGTAATTTTCTGTGGATGTAATGGTGTTTTGACAAAAGCTTATGGATTATCCTCATTTCAAATGCGACAATCCTGCTTATTTACGTACCCATTCAACCGAAAATGGGCTTCATCGGAGAACAAAATTTTGAATTTTGAATAAGTTTGTCGTACGTACATTATTTTGATAAAAAATTCCAACAACTTGCAAGCGTTACTCTGGTGTAAGTCTATCCATAAGGAAATGTCAAACCAAACTCAACAAAAAGTAGCTATCAGCTGTTAAATGGGTTGTCAGATGAAGCAGTGTTGCCAACTCAAAGTTGTGAACCTCTAAAAAAACACGCTGTAGTAGAAGAGGGTTTATAAATTTGATCAATTTTTTAAGCTGTTCTTAATAATTTTTTCGAACTTATTCTAATTTTGACTAGGTGGCTCTTCTACGAAAAACAGTTCAAAACATTAATATGAACATTCTTCCACTGCTTTCTTAACATTTGGTGAAATTTGGTATCTGTAGATCTTATGGTTTGTGAGATGAAGTTGTTCATACAGACGCTACCCGAGCTAATGATGAACATTTTGGTAATACTATCAACGCCTTCTTCTGCCTGTTTAATGTATGTAACAAGTCTACTATACCCTTATAGCCAAGGGTACACCGGTTACAGTGTATAAAAAAGTGTTGTAAAACTTTTTTATCGTTGTTGGGTGCGGGTTTTTACTGTCCCGCTTGTTTTGTGAATTTTGTTGGTTCGGAGACCGCAGGAACCAACTTTGACGCTATGCGTTCACAATTTTTGTACATGGCAATTTTGTCGACCAACCCACATATAGGAAATACACAAACACACACAAACACAAACACACACACACAGAGAAATATTCTGGTAATAAATAATTTTGTGCAAAAATAAAGTTTTAAGCAAATAAAAAAGTTAGCATTACCCATTATTAATATTTTACTTTTTCCGTTTTTCTTGCTCTTTTTCTATTTTTAGGTAAAAAACTTTTTAAACATGCCATGGCTTTAAGCCATTTCTACACAACTATTTCTAAGGGAGCTCTACAGAACTGATTATATCTAATTAAGCGCATTGTTCATGGGTGAGTGGAATTGTAACAGAGTAAAGCAAAAATTAAAAAAAAAAAAATCGCAGACTCAGAGCTGGCAGTGGTTCAACACTTTCTGTGTCACACATTTGTCACAGCCCTGACCTTCATCTCGGCACAATGGTGCAGCTTGCCACATATTTGTAACCCACTATCTGCTACGATTTGGCATCAATCTGTTATGTTGGCTACCTACTTTTTTTTTTTTTTTTGGGTCACTTGTCGCAGTCAAGTTTGTTTCCGCTGTATTGGTGGCAGTATATCTTTGCAGAGATTTCGCTTTCAAAAACTTGGCGACTTCCGCCTCAGTAGCTCATCAACAGCGCCTTTGGCGAAGCAACCAGCCGCAGCTGTTGACGTCAGAGAGACGTCTCTATCGTTGTCGCCACTTGTCGCAGTAACTCTTTAGATTTTTTGCCGCCCAATGCACATAGAGCAGTGGTGTGGATATGGGGGTGATAGTGCTGGAGAAAACATCGATGTTATATCGATGCATCGATGTGTCGAAGCTTAAAATATCTAAATATCGATGTTGACCAACAGAGATGGTTCTCCAGCACTACTAAACATCAATTTGATGAGTGCAGTAGTGCTGGAGAAGCATCTCTGTTAGTCAACATCGATATATAGAGATTTTAAACTTCGATACATCGATATAACATCGATGTTTTCTCCACCACTAGGGGGTGATCTACAATATTTATGCAATTACAATAAAGTGCACAATTTTAAAGCATTTGAAAAAAGTTTACAATCTATATCAATAAAAAATTAGGTACAGCAATATTTAGAATTCGATTTTTGTTCTTATTCGTGCTTCCGAAAATGTGCTCCGTGTCGTTGAATCCAAGTCCGAAGCTAAAAGCACCCCGCACGTCGGGTTTCTGAAATAAGCTACAAAATATCTCGTATAAGGCGTTTTTTTTGAGGTTATGTTAGATTTCTAATGTGCTGCGGGCTTTTTAACGTCGAATTCGGATTCAGCGACCCCAAAAAATATGTAGAACACATATTCTGGTCTTTGAGCCAGAAAATCTATTTTTTTTTGTGTAGCGCTGTGATTATATGACATTAGCTCTAAAAACAGCATAAAGAATCTTTAATGAGTGCTGATGTCTAATCATACTTTTAATATTTTTTTTGTGGTCGCTGAATCCGAATTCGAGATCAAAACTCCCAAAAAATGTCGTATTTCTGATATAACCTACAAAATTCCTATTTTTGTGACGTTTTTTGAGGTTAGGTATGACAAAAACCAGTTTTGAAAGCGGATTCGAATTCAAAGCATCGAAAATTATAGGAAAATATATGACTCGACTCCAGATCAAAACTCTACCCTGTATTAAAAAAAGCGCAGAGTGTACTATATGTACCTTTAGATTTCGAATGTCGAATTTTTTGAAACATCTTTAGGAATTTCTTGGCAACATATTGAAATTCAATAAAAATTACAAAAAATGCAGCTCAATCCTAAAGAATTGTGAATCGGAAAAGACAGATTTTACTAAAGTTTGGGGTAAAGCTTATGGTCCAGCAAAGCTTTATCCGAAAAATTCGAGATACTTACAGCAAAAAAGAGCACTTTCTGAAATTAAACGTTATATTGAAAAAACCCTAAAGTTGTAGATTCTGACGCTAAATACCATCATCATCTTTGGATGACAATACTGGTAGGGTCTTTGCCTGTTGTAGTTTTTGGCTCCATGCGTCGCGATCTCGGGCTTGTATTCTCCAACATCTCAGTCCTAAATCCTCTGCATCAACCATCCCAACCTCGATCGACCTCTTCTTCGGTTACCTTCACTCTATCCAAGCATTATTCGTTTAGGAGGATAGCTATTGTTTGCTTTAATTAGGTGGCCAGCCCATCGGTTTGTTCTAAGGAATGTTATTATGTCGGGGTGACGCTAAATATAATAGATAACAAAAGGAATTCGAAAAATTATAGAAGTGTTTTTTAGTCTGAAAAATAAAACTTTTGAAGTAAAATTGTACATGTCAAAAACGATAATTAATAGTATCCGACACCTTTCATATCTAAAGGCGTTGACTCACAAAAACAAATTCGAAATTTTAAGAACCCTTAAAATTTACCTGGCTCTCTTGTTTTAAAATTCTCATAGTCTCAAAAGCCAAAAAACCTTTGTTTTCTGAATTTTCTCCAACGATTTGTACAATTAGGAGTTGACCTACTATAGCCAAAGGTTTTTTGAAACATATCTTTTCTACTGGAAAATAAAAGTTTGGAAACAAATTATAAAGGGTTTACAACGCTTATAACGAATGCATTTAAAAAATTATGAAAACTCTCAAAATTGTGGATTCGAAGTTTTTCGAACCTATAATATATAAAATCGTTTAAAAGTACTCCAATACTTCAAAGCGATAAAAAATCACCACTGCTTGCGCTTTTTGAAGGCAATTTGTTATCGTGTATATAATAAATAATTATTTGATCCCCAGGATCTCTATTAATAACTTTTCAAAGAGAACAGGGACAGCTTATAGCCGAATCCGAACGGTGGTGTCTGGAATTAATATTTTCTTGGGTAACTAGCGTCTTTGAGCCAGCGATGCCAATGCTAGGCAAATTTACCAGTGCTACTGCGGGGATTCGAACCACCGACCATCGGTTTGTAAAGCGAGTGCGCTACCACTACGCTACCGACGGCCACAGCGTATATATATATCCTAAATATTTCGAAATAATTTTCTTACCAATTCTTCAATTTGTTTTTGCACAATTCTAATGATAAATTCGAAAAAACACCCAAATTTATGGAATTTCAATTCAAATCAAATGCTTGGCAAATCGAAAAACTATCTACTTATAAATCCAGCATACATTAAGTTCACTTCGTCTTCACCTTCTGATTGTTCCCATATGCAACTGCCACGAAGTAAACAGATTTTTGTTTACGCTTATTTTCGTTTAAATTTGCATTTTAATTTTATTGTTTTATGCTTCTCTCAACTACACTCTATAGAGTACACATTTTTTTTAAAGACTTTCCAACTTTGCTCACGTTGTTGCTTGTTGCTGCCACAAACAGCCTGCCCAGCCCCTCAACCACCACCTCTGTCAATGCAGTTGCACAATTCATGAAGTTTTTCGACGTCTGTTTGTATTTCGTTTTGTTTTCAACTTGCCAGCTTCTTCCGCTTCGCCTTCTACGGATTTTATTGCAATTTATGCACTGACCTGTTTCCATTTTAATACCTTTACCTTGAAAGTTTATAAACTTTGTGATTAATTTTGCGACATATCGAGAGAAGTGAGCTGCATAGAAAAAATTGATTCCCACGATAAGCAAAGACAAGTCTTGCTTGTATATCTGAAAGTCTTTGCAAAATCATTTTTCTGAAGCAAACCTAATGATCTTATGATACAGAAATTATTAGACAGGCATAGGGTTTCTGATTAAAGAAAACTTGTTTTTCTTCGATTTTCCTTATCTTAGAATCTGTCTCATTGACAGAATTAATTAATTTAATTTCTATTAATTTCTTTCTAATAATATTTTTATTGGAAAACTTTAAGACATAAAGAGTCGCCTTTTCGTCTATGTACAGTCACTCTTCACTATTACGAACTTAACTATTACTATACTTTTTTTGCTTTTTTGATCTAAGGCAGTGGTCGGCAAAATATACATATGCATTTTTTTTTGCGCTTGTATTGAACATTTTCTGCCGCTGACGTCGCAAAGCAACAGACACGAAGTTGCTTGTGCATGACTTCGGCTTTTGCTTATAGAGCGTGCTTGCTCTCTCAACGCTAAAGCGCTCCTAATCATGCAAACAACTAAACATCAAGTGATTTGGTGTTTTTTGCCATACAGCACAAAAGCGATGGGATACTAATGCTGGAGCGCTTTAGCGTTGAGAGAGCAAGCACGCTCTCTAAGCAAGAGCCGAAGTCATGCACAAGCAACTTCGTGTCTGTTGCTTTGCGACAAGAGCATGGCAACGCCAGAGAATTAGCTGAGAGTAGTTCAGTACAAAAATCCCGCACACATGCATGTGTTTTGTGTACAACACAGTACGTGTGAACTCCAATCCCATGGGATTGGGCCGTGCCGACCACGGATCTAAGGTATAAATATTTTCTGTTTAGCGAATTTTCTATGAAATAAATATATATTCTGCTGGGGAAATTCGACTGTATTATATTTAGTTATAGAAAAAGTTCTAGTATTTTTAAATATCGTTTGAAAAAATGTAAGTCGAAAGATTACTTTAAAAGACAAAATCAGGAGTTGGCAGCGCGGATAACAGCATAAGTTGGCAGCACGGATGAGAGAGAAGAAGAAGAAGCAGCCATCAGCCGATATAGTAGAGTCGAGAATGAGCAGTTGAAAGAGTCAGTCGTCAAAGCGGTAGTCAGTACAGCCGAGAATTAACGCAGTTAAAGTCGTTTAAAGTTTTAAAGTCGCTGAATGATTCAAAGTTGAACTAGCTATAAGACTCTTTTGTATACATTAAACTATATTAAATAAACCTGGGATAAACATCCAACATATATTATCATCGTTCATTTGAAAACTTTGTAAATGAAAATATAAAATTTTAACAATTGTCAACTGGTCACATTTGCGCCTAGGCTGTCAACTTATGTTAAACCAGTGTGAAGAGTTGTTTTGACATGTTACTAATTTTTTAAATTGACATTGACGTCACAGGTTGACTGGCAGGACTTAAAATCAATGCAGTTCAATATCATTGTCACTTGTGAGCTCAACAGTCTGGCTACATTTTAAGCTAGGCTGCCAACTTGTTCTGAGCCAGTGTGATTTGATATTCTCATTCGCACAAGTTGGAAGCGTATTGTATTTGAAATCAATGCAGTTTACGCTAATTAATTTAAATCGCATGTAAATGTTGAGAATACTTAGCTAAGAGTTAAACAGTCTGGTCACACTTTCAGTCAGTCTACCATCTTGCATTTATGTGGTTGCCAACTGTGTCAGTCTGGCATTTCCATACTTGATGCAAACTTGTAATCTTTAAATCCGAGCACTTAAGAAAAGCCAACTCGATTTTGAGCTGGGCAAAATAGAAAGAGCATGAGAAAACGCTTCTCAGACCGTTTCGTCTAAGATAAGGAGTTAAAACTATTATTCATACAATTGCACCCCAGTGTGTACCTAGCTTGCTAAATTATGTGTCCAAAAATTGATCAATATAGTCGTTTTCACCTTCTGATTTAGCGTATCGTTGATATAAATAGTATTATTATAAGGATTACTTCCAGAACTAACTTTAAGAAAAGCAAATATATCTCCTTTTAATGCTTCTTGAGGTGTCATTACAGCTGCTATGATGGATCTTCGAAACTCTATCAGCGTTAACAGTACGATTACAAGTTCTGGCATTAAACAAAAATTTACGGATGCTTTTCTCAAGTTTTATGCCTTAAAAAATATTTCGGCCAGAAACTATATAGACGATAAGCTGCGTCGCAAAACTCGATATTTTTGTAATAATTGCAGCAATCCCTTATGTCAACATCACAGTAAAATCGCTTATACTTGCTTTCTAAGTGTTCCTAAGAGTCCATAAATGAGCTGGCATTATACATATTTCATGACAACATACATTTAAATCCCTTTACTTTCGTTCGGGGAGCTTAGGGCTTCTACAAGAACTTTCCACCGGACTCTGTTTCCTGTTCGATGTTTCCTGAGAGCATGGCCAATCGAACGCCACTTGCGTGTTCTTATCTCGATAGGAACTTCACTTGTACAGTGCCATAGTTCTGCGTTTCATATCCGATTGGGCCAGAAAATCCCGCATATAATCCTTAGGCACTTGTTGACAAATAACTGCAGTTTCGACATCATTCTTGGCGGGGTCAGCCACGTCTCGCTGCCGTACAATAGGATGGATTTGACGCACGCATTGAAGATACGCAGCTTTGTTCTTCTGCTTATTTGCTAGTTTCTCCATATGCGGAACAAGCGTCCAAATGCTGATCGCGCTTTGTTGAGACGATTCTCTATATCCTCATCCACCCCACCACTGGTGGATATTGTGGTACCAAGGTATGAGAAGCTATCGACAAAGTCGATAGTGTTCCCGCAGATGGTTATGCTACCTTGGCTGGTGTGATTGAGGCGCATCGCTTTGGTCAGTAGGGTTGCTAGTATCTTGTAACTAGTGTTTAGCAACTTTATTCCTCGCCAGTTGTTGCAGTCGCTTAGGTCACCTTTCTTCGGTAGCTTGACGATGATTCCACTTTTCCAAGATGAGGGCACACACTCAGTCTCCCAAATACGAGTGAAATGTGGGTGCAATGTTTCGGCAACTAGCTGCGTCTCCACCTGGAGCAGTTCGGCAGGTATTCCGTCGATTCCATCTGCTTTGTTGCGTTTTAGTTTCCTAATTGCGTTACCAATTTCTCTCACTGTCGAGGGTGTGGGTGGTATCCTGAGATTGTTGGTTGGTGCGATGTCTCTGTAATCCTCATGGTTGCTGCTTCGTGGTTCATTACAGCTTATCTCTATGAAGTGTTGTCGCCATCTCTGGATTTGCGCATCATCGTTCGTTAGGAGGTTATCATTTGAATCCCTGATCGGTTGGATTAGTGTCAGCGAGACGATGTAAGTTGAGGGGGGGCGGTCTGTACGTGTTTCCATTGGTAGTGGAGAAGTTTCTCATCAGCTTGACTGACAGATCTCCGATTACAAACTCGTGGTCACTGTCTATCGATGCTCCTCTCTTGTTTTGTACATCCTTCAATGATCGCCTCCATGTCTTGCTTATGCAGATGTGATCTATTTGGTTTCGTGCCAAATCGATACTGAATGCTGATTATTTAAGAAAATATTCCTCGTTGGTATATAATTGAGCCGAAACATGACGTAAATTCCCATATAAATGTATGTAAATACATAGGGGTCCAGCTAGGCATCCTCTGTGCGTCCCAAGGTTTAAAAATATGTGTCCGACGGAGGGTTAAGAATATGGCGGAGGCATCTGTTTACGAAGCTCTGAATTTTTCCAGATAGTTGGTCAGTTACAAGCCAAGTTTCGCATCCGTACAGCAGTATCGAAATGACATTAGATTTAAATAGTTTGGAAGGCATATTTGCGTTGAACTCCAGATTTGCCGTAGCTGTGAGTAATCGCCGGTTGCTATGTTTATCCTAGCGAGAATGTCTTTCGCTGAACTATTTTCTGCGGATATTATACTGCCTAGGTAGGTAAAATCATCGACTTGTTCAATTTCTTTGCCATGCAGCGTGAAATTGTCGTTGTTTTCTTGGTTTTCTTTTTTATTGATTTTGTTTTGTCGATGTTGATTTTTAGGCCGCCCTTGGACGATGCAACGCACACATCGCTAGTCTTGGCTTGCATGTCGGAGTGCCCAACGGAGATTAAGCAGATATCCTCCGCATATGCGAGATTCTCGAGACGTTCCATGAAGTTCCAGTAGATGCCTCTTCTTTTTCCATCAATGGATTCATTTAGGATGTCGTCATATAAAAATAAGAAAGAGGATCTGGAAAAGCAAGTACCCTTGGCAAACACCCGAGCTAGTTGTGATGCTGTCTGAGAGTTCGCCATCATGAAGTACTCTGCACTGGAAGTTCGCATATTGTCTCCAATTAAGCCTATCAGCTTTTCTGGCACACCGCTAGATCTGAGCGCCTCCCAGATATATGCTGTCAAACGCAGTGGTACAGTCAACGAAAACGAGCTGAAGTGTCGACTGCTCTTCATTCATAAGCTCGACCATGATTCGTAGGTTGTTAATTTGATCAATGCATGACCGATTTGGTCGAAAGCCAGCTTTCTGCTTTCTTAGCGATTAGTCGAGCTTCAGCTTAATGTGCCCTAGGAGTATACTAGACAGTAGTTTAGACGTGATTGATAGGAGCATAATTTCGCGATATTTTTTGCATTGGGAGAGATCGCCTTTTTTTGGGATAATAACTTGTATACCCTGTAACCAGTTTTCGGGGATCTTTTCTTTAACCCAGATTAAATTAAACATGGGCAGTAGGAATTTCGCCATGTATTCTTGGCACACTTTCAAAACTACTGCTTGGATTCTATCGTACCCCGGGAACTTGTGTTGTTTTTTGAGCTCTTTATTGCCGTAATAATTTCCTGCAGTGACGGTGGAGTGGAGCTTATAATACTTATAATAGTGTCAACTAATAAAACATTTTCGTAATTGAACGATAATAACAAGAATCTTTTTGCAATTATAAAAATCTGCATTTTTCCGTGTTTTGAAATTTTTTTTGCAGTATATAGTGTATACAAACTTTGTCGCTTTGAAAACATTTTTCCTTTCGCCTTGGCTTGATTTTCCGTTTTGGGCTTTTTGTTGAGCAGCCTTTCTTGGTACGGCTTGTTTTGATTTCATTTGACAGTCTCTGACATAACTGCCCAGAGGCGCTGAGTTGATTGCGAGCTGCTGCTTCTCCGAAAATTTCGTCTTCGATGCTGCTTCTAATTAATTTGTTCGTTCAATTTTTAAGTGTTGAAAAGTGCAATAAAAAAGCTAAAGCTCTCGTGGTTGCATTAACTGCACAGTTTAACTTTTTCAATATTTTCTTTATATTTTTTAAATATTAAAATATATTCATTTCATAAACCATTTATTGTTATTGCACATTGGTGAATACTTTACTTGAAGTGACATAAAATATGGAATTTTACCAATGTCTATGGCACTTTTCATATATCATTGATTGTCTTTTTTTTATTTTATTATTGTTTGTTTTTACCTCAATAATTTTTATGTCTGGATTATATCAACTACGAACTGCAAAAGAATTATATTCTGTTGAATATGTTTCTGTCATATTGATAAATCAATTCATTGCAGCATATAAAATGCTTAAAATTAATGATAAAAGAACATTATCGACATTTTGCCTATTCAATTTATTTCACTTATGTTGGAAATTTAAATACAATATATAAAATATTTGCTTGTTAAAGAGTCATGCATCACTAACATGCTAAATAAATAAATATTACAAAAAATTTGAAGAAAATTTATATACAATGCACTTTCCAAATATAAGCAGGCAAAATATAATTTTATTTCCAAACTAACAAAAATTATTTTGTTTATAGCTTGAATCAAATTGTTGCCTTAATTGCACTATTTATTGAGCTGTTAAAAAAAAATCAATTTATTATTGAATATTATTTACTTTTCATTAACAAACATAAATCAATGCATACATTTCTATTACAAAAAAAAAAAATATATATTATTTTAATGATTTATTTATTTAATAAGGTTTGTGAACTGAATATGGAAAAATTACAAATTATTTTGTTTGTAATATTTGTAAAGGGTGCTTTTTTAAGCGAGTCCGGATTTTAAACTTACATAAAAAAGAGTAAAATTAGTGTAATGACCCCAAATTTAATTTAATATTTGAAAAAGATCTCTGGCATGTGACCACCACGACTACGAGCTACGAAGAGCATCCTGTGGGTTCAATTTATGACCTCACTTTCGAGCATTTGGGGCCGTATTTCAGCAATGACGCGTTTAATGTTGGCTTCCAAGTCGTCAATTGTTGCTGGCTTGTCTACATAAACCAATGACTTGACGTGTCCCCAAAGAAAATAATCTAAAGAGGTCAAAGCACACGACCGCGGCGGCCAGTTGGCGGGCAAATTTCTTGAAATAATCTTCTCACCGAATTGAGTTTTCAGTAAATCAATGGCTGCCGTCGCCGTATGGTATCCTGTTGAAACCAGAACTCTTCGACATCGATGTCACGTAAATTCGGAAACAAATATTCATTGATCATCGCTCTGTATCGATCACCATTGACGGTAACACGTTGTGAATTGATAAATTTCGATTTTCCACTACACTGTGCTCTACAATAGCGATATTTTATTCGGACCGTGCTGTTCTCATTCTGATTGGTGGTCAGACATCGTGGAATGACAAAAGAGTTCGACATGATCAAGAACACGACGAATTGCACGTTCTTATGAACGATTATTCGGTATAAGTTTTTACAACAGAACACTGTTTTTGATTGTAAATCTCGAAGATTTGAAGACGTTCTTGTGGTGAAAATCTTACCATGATGAATTATTAGTCCTTACTGAATAAAATTAATTTTAAATTTGTCAAAAGCAACAACTGGTTTCAGAGATATCCCTTTCGGACATCCGGACGCTGTTAAAAAAACACCTTTTTTGTTGTTTTTTTTTTGCAGTTCTTTATTATTTACTGTATCTCCGCTTTTAAGGGACTAACAATAATTAATCAATTGTTATTCTTATTTAATTAACAATTAATCATAATATTGAATTTGTTTTAATGGGCCCTAAAAAGGTGGC
The DNA here is from genome assembly GCA_018150985.1 of Chymomyza costata. NCBI lineage: Eukaryota > Metazoa > Arthropoda > Insecta > Diptera > Drosophilidae > Chymomyza > Chymomyza costata. The sequence goes on along the minus strand of JAECWU010000344.1, from coordinate 238,207 downwards.
GCTGGGCTGGATGGTTGTTGCGCTGCAGTCCACTGTGGCTGCAAACACACATCAAAGATCTGGCAAGTGGGTTTGTATGTGAGGCGAACTTGATATGATGTTTTTGCTGTTTTACTGAGATCTCCTCTTTCACGAGATTGATCCTCGTTTCGGAGATACCACGGTGCCCCCGTGATTGTCCTCAAGATTTTGGATTGTGCTCGCTATATAATTTCAATGTTGGATCTGCTTTCGTTGCCCCATAACTCGGAACCATATGTCTAAATTGGTTTCAGCACGGAGTAATACAGAAAAAAACACCCTTTACAATTTAAAAAAACAAATAAACAATGCTAACCACAGAAAAAAAAAATGTTTTAACGACTGTTCTATAAGCGTTTGGCTTTAAGTCCAATTATCTCCTCTTTGTACAAAAATCAAATTAATTTCCATTTTATAAGCTATACACATGGGATCAAGTTTAAATGAAATTTGTGGTAAACCAAATGTTTCATACAGTGAGCGTCAAAAGAAAGTAAACACCTTAGCTACTCATATTAAAAGTTTTATTACAATGAAGTAACTAACACAATATCAAAAATTTGTACAAGGAATTCAAGAATTACACTAGTTTACAAATTTATGGGTCGCCTCGATAATTAAAAACCTACCAATAGGTACTAGCAACAATATCTGTATTTACTCAGATAGCCAGGCGGCTATTAAGTCTCTCGCCTCCATGACATCATGCATGAAGTCAGTGAACAACTGTCGCTCATCTCTGGAGGAGATGGCAGCACAGTTTTCGATTCACCTCATCCGGGTCCCAGGACACAGGGATATTGAGGGCAATTGTATTGCGGATGAACTGGCAAGAAGAGGAACTACCAGCATCCTCCTTCAGGACAAGGAGCGTCTGGGTATACCTATGGACAGCTGTAAATTGAGCATAAAGAACCACTTTGCTCTAGCTGCTAATCAAGCTCGGAATCGGATATCGAACACGTGTAGACATGGCCGGTATACTGCAAAAAGAGAACAAAGCAACTTTGCGATTTAAATAGAGCTCAGTGCTCGACAGTAATCCGGGCAATTACCGGACACTGGCTGGTGGGTATCCATGCATCAAGGCTCAATGCACCTCACAATGATTTCTGTAGAAGTTGTGGTGATGAGGAGGAGCTGGAGACGGTGGAGCACTTATTCTGTCACTGCCCTGGGCTGTGTAAGACAAGGCTCCGATTCCTAAAATCATACGTGTTTAATGACCTATCTCAGCTCTCGGAAAAGAGTCCAAGAAGCCTCTCGAGGTTTAGTAAAGCCGCCGGATGCGCGTGATTTTGAAAACACATAGGGGACCTCCTGAGTGGGGGAAGGGTGGTGTAAGGCCCACCCAACGGTATCACAACGAGCCAATTCTCTGGCCTAAGTGAGTTGGGACGTTAGGTCCCGACTGCCGCCCTAACCTAACCTAACCTACACTCGATTTGCTTATAAGTAGTATTCTTAACAAGTCCTTAGATTTTCAGAAAACAAAAGATTCTTAAATTTGACATATTGTCATATTTTTCATATTAATTAAGCTTTTCCTATTCGTTTTTTAATCGATTTACTAAAAATTATTAAGACAATGCTACGTACACACAAATTATTTAATATAAGCAAATATTTTACTTTGTTTAACTCAACCATCACTTAATAATTATATAACAATTTTAAAACTACATAATTATATGTTTATAAACTGCTTTCAAGCTATTTCATTTTTCCTATTTTTATTTTTTAATCTAATTTTTGTCAGCGTCATAATTTGCTTGCAAAATTTGCCGCTTTGCTATTAAAGTTTTTAATTAATTTAACAACATCTCTGATTATAATTAAAACAATTTAATGAGCATCATCATCATTAAAACTAATTTCATGGCAAAATGTTGCAGATGTGGTTGTTGTTGTTGTTGTTGGTAGTAGTTGTTGCAGCTTATAAGTACAACATTTTTGGCCAGACATTTGGCTATCTTGTCCAAGTTGCAATCGCATGCAAAATGATGAGGCTCTGGAACAGCAGCTTAGCAACCTCGAAAGAAAATTAAGCAGAAGAAGAAGAAAAAGCAAAGAGTTGCCGCTGCAGTTAATGATGCACATTTTGAATGGTAACAGAGGGGACTGGGCGCGGTTTGTAAGGCATTTGTCGCAACTTGCAACTTGCCTGACAGACAATGCAAACGATTTTCTTCAAAGAGTTACTTAGTTTTCCGCAGGGCTGCAAACGTCAAAGATTTTTGGTAAGGTTCAGTTCCCGAGTTGAAACAAAAGTGTAATTGGGTTCATGTTCACAAACTAGTTCGTGACTAAGCAAAGGTTTTGGTTCGCAAAAATTTCAACGTACTGTGCACTTAGCAAAAATTTACATGACTTTGAACTGGTTCAACTCATATCATTTTGAAACAAGACTCACAAAAAAGTTTTACTAGGCATGTTCCTTTGTCTTCCTCCCTAGCAGGCCTGTTCCATTATTATTATTAGAAATGAATTCTTTCAAATGAATTTTCTTGATCTGGTTTGCGACTCAGATTCACTTTTGTGTGTACTTAGTAAGAAGTTTAATTCACTTTGAACTAGTTCAACACATAGCATATATTTCGAAACAAGACTCGTAACAAAAATACTATACCTATTCTGGTTCTCACTTTCAACATAGTTTCGAGAAGATGAATTCCTCGTAGCCGTATCGCTACTCATACTGTAATAATTTGTGAACTTAATTCATTTGGTTTTGAACTAGTTTAACTCACATGACATATACATATATTTCCGAAACAACAATTCCGGTTCTAATTTTTTTTAAATTTCAAAAAATTTAATTCATTCCACCTGTGCTGTGACTCATATTCACTAATTCACTAATAATTAGTGAATCGAATTCTCTTGTTGTAATTTGAGAACTTAATTCACTTGATTTTGAATCGCGCAAAAAAAATTCGTGCTATACCGGTTCTAATTTATAAAAAAAAATTGCAAAATAAAGAATTCTTTCCACCTGTTCCGTGACTCATATTTACGAATAATTAGTGAACCGGATACACTTGGCTTTCAACTCAAAAAAATTATCATACCTGATTTGGTTCTCACTTTCAACAAAATTTCAGAAAATGGATTCCTCATACCGTAATAATTTGTGAACTTAGTTCACTTGGTTTTGAACTAGTTTAACTCATATGTTTCGAAACAAGAATCGCAAAAAAAATTGTTCCATGCTAAACCGGTTCATATTTATAAAAAAAAAATTGCAAATAAAGCCAATTCTTTGCACCTGTTCCGTGACTCATATTCACTAATAATTAGTGAACCAAATCCACTTGACTTGGAACTAGTTCAACTCAAAAAAATTATCATACCTGATTTAGATCTCACTTTCAACAAAATTTCAAAAAATGGATTCCTCATACCTTAATAATTTGTGAACTTAATTCACTTGGTTTTGAACTAGTTTAACCCCTATGTTTCGAAACGAGACTAGCAAAAACAAATTCTCCGTCCTATACCGGTTTAATTTGAAAAAAAATAAAAAATAAAAATTCCTTCCATCTGTTGCTTGACTCATATTCATTAATACTTGCGAACCAAATTCACTTGACTTTGAACTAGTTCAACATGGTTTCAAATATGTTAGAATGAAATTCACATGTTATTATAATTTTTAATTATACTCCTGAATACTTAAAAATTGAAAACATATAAACATATTTAATTTTTTCCAAACTGTGATAAAAAATTCTGAGTTGTCTGCAATATTTTTTTTGCAAATCAGAAAGTGTGCCATTATGGTTTTTCCCATTGAGAAGAAACAACACGAGAAATTCCCAAGCAAATCGCACACCCTGTTCCCGAGTTATAGAATTCCAAAACAAAAGAATTCGATATTCCTAAAATCTTTGTTTTTTATTGGTGCCAAAACCTTTTTGGAGAACCTAGTGCCCCGGTGAAAATTTTAACTTTAATATAAAATTTTTGTGACCTTTTTTGGGAAGAACGTGATCTGGCTCAAGCTGCAAAAATATAGGTTCTTAAGGACCGAAAATTTCAACTTTTATTGAAAATCCATTGAATTTCCAAACAAATCTTTTATGGGAACATCTGTAAGTCGTAGAGTTCGAGTCAGTTCACTCCGAACTTGGTTTGCAGCCCTGAACACAGGCGAACCTGTGCCTCAAAATGATTATAAATTAAGTGATTTAAAAGTTTAATGCTTTAATTAGAGTGTAAGGCGGGGGGAGTTAGGAACACATTGCCCCAGCTCTACCCCACCACTGCCTGGGGCAAATTAGAGCAAGAGAAAATGAAGTTGATAAATTTATGAACGGCGTACGACGTATATAGTGTAAACTTTAAGTTGTACGTGCCACACGGACATGCCCCAAGAATTTTTTGACAACATGCAGTGCATATGGCACCAACTCAAGTGGCAGGCAGCTGATATTTCGTTAGCTTCCAGCTGGTAAAGATTACCTTTAAAAGGGCCTGTACATGCTACGCATATGAACGAATGAATATGTATGGAGTATGGTTGCATATTTGAGCACCACAACACACACACAGTACTGACCAGGGGCGTATCTCAAAAAAAAAAATGTTGCAGAGGGGTTCAGTGTGTTGACTGACTGGGAAATATAGACACAGAGTGCTGTACAAAACATGTTCATGTTTATGGGAATAAATGCCAGGACCCGTAGACTCTGGTGGCACTACCTCTGCAAGCGTGCCTGACTTATGCACACATGCACAAAAATCCCATTTGTCACGCTTGCAGTCAGTAGGGCGTTTTTGATGCAGCTGGGCGAGATGGCTTTACGGATTTGGTAAGGGGGCAACTGCTTGACAGTCTCCATTGACCCGGAAACGAATGCGCCACCTGAGGGAGCTGTCGATGTTTGCACACAAATGTGTGTGTGTGTGTGTGTTGGCATATAGGCGGTATGTAGAAACTTCTCTCTCTCTCTGTAGCTTTTGAAGAGATATTTTTGGTCATAGAACAGACTGTAAAATCTAATTTAAATGCAAACGCAAATGTCAAAATTGTAAAATTAAAAATCATATCAAGCATTGCCACAGCATTACCTACCATGTGTATATCATATGTACTACACTATATATATATATATCACATATCAGCAGCAAACTGTATGCATAGTGTTTGCATATTATGGACCACATGACGTAGACGCAATATATACGCTGCTACAACTGTCACATTACGTATACGCAATCAGTCGTAGTCATCGTTGTCATTTCGTCGCAGCCATATATTGACAAAAAAAAGGGCAAAAAATGGAAAAAATAAAAATAAAAATGGAGTAGAATTCATTGAACATTCGCAAAGGATTTGATTGCTGGCATTTCGACAGCGTGTCACGATCAAGAAATAGAATATATGCGAAGAAAAATGGTTGGTATTGAAGAAGTAGTAGGTGAAAAAAGTAAAAAGAACTGCTCAAAATGCAAAACATGCATATACAGGTAAATTGATACAAATTATTATAAGCTCGAAGAGAGTTTGTTTAGTTTTATCAGGTACTTTAGTGAAACGAGTTCGATAGTTTCTTTTGTTGTACTTTATATTTTTCGAGCTTGAAGGAAAATTCAACAACAGCAATATACATTCAGAACGTAGAATACTGGAAAACATGATTTGGTCTGTTTAAATTGATTCTCTTCAAAAGCAATAATGAAGGCGGCAACGCCTTCATGCTCTGAAAGACATTTGTAGGATGAACTGTGGTAACCAGTAGCGAATCTAAAAAAATGTTGTAGGAGGGGGCCGCAATTTAATTTACAATGTGTTGTTTGAATCAGTAGTATTCAATAGTGCTGGAGAAAACATCGATGTTTCTCCAGCACTTCTGCACTCATCAAAAGGGTGTTTAGTAGAGCTGGTGAAGCATCTCTGTTGGCCAACATCGATATATAGAGATTTTAAATTTCAATCATCGATGTTTTCTCCAGTACTAGTGTACAACATGTTTAACGACGCATACATTTTAAGGGTTTTGGGCACCCACAGAAGGCTACCCATAAATCCGGGCCTGTACGATAATTGGTTATTTTATATACCAGATAGTAAAAGGAAAGCATAATAAGAAACCTTTACTCCTAAATATTTAATAAATATTAAATAATAAAAAGTCCCCGAATTATATGCGGTATATTCTGGCCAAACAGAATATCAAATGCGGAACTGTGGCGCATCACTTGTAAGTCCCCTATTCACCTCCAAATCAGGAAACGCAAATGGACATGGATAGGTCATGCTCTCAGAAAAGAACCAAGCAGCATTGTTAGAATGGCACTAGACTGGAATCCCCAAGGAAGCAGACGAGTAGGACGATCAAAAGCTACCTGGCGGTGGACTGCCCTTCAAGAACTGGCGCAGCAAAATATAACATGGGTTACCGCTAAACAAACAGCGCAAAATAGGTTTCGATGGAAAGCTCTTGTAGAGGCCCTAAGCTCCCAAGAGGAGTAAAATAGGAAAAAAAAATAAAATAAAAAACCCCCGAAGCCCAGAAGTCGTCCCTTCATTCCGGGCCTGTGCAATAGTCGGTTACTAAAATCCTAGAAAGAAAAAAAGAGGGAAGTTTTAGTTAGGTTAGGTTGCACCGGTTGACCCCCGGGGGGGGGACACACATGGACTAAATAGTCCTTAGTGGTACCGGAAGTTGCGGCTGGTGTACAATGCACGTTAGTCGTCTAGTATGCGCGTATGCTTGGCGAACGCCAGCAGCTCTTGAGGTGCCCTATCGGCTGCCTCTTCCAGTGAGGTAAGCCAGGGTTTTTCTAGATATTTTAGTCTCGATGTACAGAGGGCGGGGCAGTGGCAAATGAGGTGCTCTAGAGTCTCTCTGACGTCTGTCTCCCTACATTTCCTGCATCCGTCGTTGTTGGTAATGAAGTTTTAGTTGAGGATAAGAAACTTTAACTCATAAATATAAAAACAAAACCCTCAGAAGACAAAAGTTTTCTCTTTAATCCGGGCCTGTACAATAGTCGGTTACTTTAAATCCTAGAAAGATGATAAACTTTTAAGCTAAACTCTATAACTTTTATGATGATGATGAATAAACAATATATATATATATATAAATATGTAACAACTTTTTTATAGAATACTTTGAGTGGGAGTCATGACCTCCCGAAGTCTTTCCGTAAAACCGGGTCTGTGCAATAAATCCCTACTTTAAATTCTAGTAAGAAGATAGAAAGCAACTTTATTGCATGATAAGAAAGTTTAAGCTCATATATTGTATGTTTTTTATAAATATTTAAAAAAAGACTAAAATATTTTAATCAAGATTCGGAACCGCCAGAGGTCTACCCGTGGGATCGAAGCCTGTGCAGTAATAATTTAAATCTAGAAAGTACAAAAGAGACAATTTTTGGTTTACGATAAAAAGTTTTTACTCAGAAATATTCGTGTCGGGGGCGCCAGAAGTCTCCCTGTAAATCCGGGCCTGTGCTACTTTAAAGGCTAATAGGAAGATAGAGTGCAACTTTATTTCATGATAAGAAAAATTACCTCAATATAACCTTATTACAAATCTTTAAAAAAAGACTTAGATATTTTAATGGGGTTTCGGAACCGCCAGAAGTCTTCCCGTGAATGCGCTCCTGTACTATAATATTACTTTTAATACTAGAGTGTAAAACAAGAACATGCTGTCTTTGCGATAAGAAACTTTTACTTATAAAAATGTTATCAATATTTTCAAAGAGGCTCAGTTACATATAGAGCCCTCCGAAATGTTTTCTGTACGATAATCGCTAACTTTAAATCTTAGATTCACTTTAAAATTAGCTCATACAAGGCACCCATCAGCCATAAAAATCTCTTTCCCAAATCTTCTTATTGGAAAATTCAAATCGAATTTACAAAAGTTTTTATCTGCTATCTTGTCCTACAACTTTCACAACAACCCTCGCATCTAAGTGGATTTTTCATCTTAGCCGTGTTGCTTATGGTTTGTCCAAGTAGCAAATATATCCGTCTGTATTTTTGTACGTAACTTTGAAAATTGCAAATATCTACAATATATACAATATAATCAACAAAATTTTGAGCTGCTGATGAATTCAAAATGAAAACAGAACGATAAAAATATTTTGCTAGCTAAAAATTTCATAAATATCAAATGATTTGTTGCCTCCAGCTGAAGAGCTCTGTCATGTATTGGTTTATAAATATGATACAATATGATTTTTTATAAGCGGTGTTGATTTTTATGGGGAGTTGTTGTTGTTGTTGCTGTTGGTATTGTGTGATGATTCATATTTATTACATCAAAAAATAATGAAATATTTGAAATATAAACCATATTTTGCTTTGGCAAAGCAGATTTGATTAAAATTGTAGTGCGTAAAGATTTTCATTTACATGCAATGTTGCATTTGGTTTCTAATTTACAAACAAGTTAGTATTGTATGTAGCTTTGTGCGTATATAAGTGCGATTGGTGTCTGTGGCGCACAACTTTTAGTTTAATTTACGCCAAGCTATTAAATTGCAACAGCCAGAACCAACAAATAGCTTTAGTACCACAAACTAGTACGGGATTAAAGCATCAACAGTACCTTTTTGGAGCGGTGCTAGTCCACGCCTTTACAACGTTGTAATCTCTGAAGACAATTCACATCGCTGCAGTAGAATAAAGCAAATGAATTTTAGTACTGGAGTCAATTCACAACACTGCAGTACAGTTCTAAATCGATCGACCGTCCCTTTGTGGATAGCTTTATTTATGCATAGGCGACAATTGCTACCACCATAATGATTCCTCAGACTATCGACAGTACCCTCGTGTTTTTTCAAAAAAGTTTAATGTTTTGCAATTAGTTATTGCAATTATAAGGTGTTTTTTCTGAATCTTAAAATTTTCAAAATATCGTATTTTTTGTTTGTTGGTTTTTTAAATTTTTTAAGAACAAGTTCTTGGAATCAAAATTTTAATTGAAAACCGATGATTTTTCTTAAAAAACTCTATTAAAGAAAAGAGGTACATCAATGGCAAGGATTTAAAAAAAATTTAAATGTTTGCATATTTAATTTATTTTTACTTTAAATTTTTTTAGTCGATATTTTTAACAAATTATTTCTGCTAAGCTGCTATCAAACAAATTATTGGACGTAATCACTTAAAATTTCGTGGATTGTGTTTTGTTATAGAAATTTGGGTGAAAATATTATATATTATGCTTAAATTAATTTATTTGAAATTAAAAAAAAAAAAAAGTGCAGCAAAAATAAAAAAATAATGTAAAAAAATCTATAGTTTCAATAAGCCCATCAATAAGATGCTTGATTTAATTATTAGTTTATAACTTCAGCTTCTATTTTTATTTGAGTTTGAACTTAAAGTTTGTTTTTTTATTTACTAGGATTTTTTTAATTTGCGACAATATATTGTTTTGTATGCCTTCCCAATATATTAAGCAATAATCTAAATATTATTTTTTATTTATCATAAATATTTTAAATCCAATTTTTACAAATTTTTTGCTTCTGTGATTCTAATGATGATAGTTTTTGTGCAAAAAAATACTCTTATACGAGAATAGTTTGATGAAATATTTTGTTTGAAATATTTTTTTTCGACAAAATAAGCGTTTTATTACTAAAGATAGTACATACGTACATTTAGTGCAACATTTTGCACATTTTTGTGTCTTACAACTAATTGTTTTTCTCAAGGTCATCAAAATATGAATTTCTTTAAGCTCAATGCATTTAGTTATTTTTTAAAGATTTTTATTTCTTTGAATTAATGGGCTTTCTCAAGGCCCCTCAAAATAGACATTTCTTTCCCTCAAACCTCTAAGCGCTCGCCCGTTGCTTCCGATTTGCGAACCGAATAAGTCACTAGGCCAGAGCTGGAGAGTAGACATGGAACTGCCCATCGTAGTCCAATTTATAAAATTTTATCATTTCAGAGTAGCCGTCTTGCATACATAGTTCCTAAGCAGAAAGTTCAAAAAGCCACGAACGTATCAAACTGCTCTCGTTTTCTTAGATATTATAAAGATCTCTACTACTACTACTACTATTGTCCTCTTGCCCAGTGGGGCATAGGGCCACGACGATTCTCTTAAATCTGACTCTGTTGGGTGCTGCTGTGCAGATGTCATTCCACGTATATCGTGCTTCAGCTAGCTCACTCTCGACAGTTCTTCGCCACGTTATCGCTAGTGCACCAGGTCTTCTACTGCTTTGCGGATTCCATGGCGATATTACTTCTAGGCTGTCTGAGTGTGTGGCCTATCCACTTCCACTTCCTCGTTTTTATTTCTCTCTAGTTCTCATAAATTTGCTCTCGTTTTTATCATTGAAAATTGAAACCTGAAACTAACAAATGTCTAACATTGTGCTGTGCAGCGGTGGCGATTAACTACCTACAAAGAGTACCTACTATGTGTACAAATACTCCTGCAAAGATGCAGTACGCACTAAAGAGGTTTTACATGGGTTAGTAGGCTAAAAAACCAGACTGCTACGCACACAAAGAGACAGAGAGACACTTACACACACTCAAACGCACTCAAACACACACGCACACACACACACACACTTATTCGCAGCTTTTGCTCATAACGGAAACGGAAATATGCGCAATTTTTCAACAAGACAATGTCTGCTAAAAGTTTGCTCGTTTTAAGTGTGTGTAAGTATTTCTGTATCTGTGTGTGTCTTTCTCTGCCTGTGTGTTTGTATCTGTATCTGTATCTGAAAGTATGTATGTGTCTGTGTGTGTGTGTGTGTCGTTTTGTCATTTCCCTCAACTTTTAAGTTTCACAAAATGATTAAAGTTTTGGCTTGTTTGAGTTGTGCTTTTGTTTTTTCTTGTTTTTAAACGCGTTTTTAAATATTGAATAGAGTTTCCCCAAAAAGCACTTGACATAATTATGCAAGTGCAACGAAGCAGATAAGATGAAAACTTTACTTTATGAAAAATGAACTACAAATGCATAAAACATGCATTAAATGCCAGGAGCTTGGTTCTATATGCTAGAAAAAGCTCCATAAACAAAGGAAATCATTTTAAAAGCTGTTCTTAAGTACATTCAGCAAGGCAACATAAATGTAATGCAATCGTGATGCAAAGAAGCTTGAACCATATATTTTTGGGATTTAAATAGAACTGGGTACGGTAGCTACGTTTATTTTTGCCATTCGAGAGGTACTCAGTGTTGTATCAGTTTGCTTGCAAAAAACTAATTTCAACTGTACTACACACTTGGTACCAAGATGTCGTTCTGAAATCTTAGAAGCTCTGTGTTTTATTGCTCGGGATCATTATTTGCTATTTTATGCATTGGACATAGATATTCAGTTGTGTCAAAAATTCCAAAACCTTTGCTGAATCCAACTAAACTGTCTTTTAGCTCTTCTTCTATATTTAATTCTAAATTATACAAATGCTACTGCGATTGTTTTCGCTGTTCTACAAGATTCTATTGTGTTGCTACTCTAAGTGCACATACTCGTAAAACAATAGAATCTTAAATTAATAGTCAAGTTATTTGCCAAAAATTCATAAACATAATTCATATAATAGGCTATTGCTTATAACAGCATATAAAAAAAGAAAGCATAAAAAAACAAAACCAATAAAAAGCACTCGCAATCAAAAGTAATAACAACAAAAACAATCACGGCATTGCTAACTGAAACTTCATCATCATCATCGTTGTTCGCAAAATCAACATCTTTGTTAAACTCATCAGCGTCTTTGTTTATCCCATAATCATCTTTAGTCAAAACTTCATCATCTTTTTCACATCATCATCATCTTTGTTTACATTATCACCATCTTTATCTGCATCATCATCATCTTTGTTTACATCATCATCATCTTTATTTGCATAATCATCATCTTTGTTTACATCATCATCAGCTTTATTTGCATCATCATCATCTTTTTTCTCTACATCATCATCATCATATTCTTAGCCAGCTTCAACTGTTACTTCATTATAGTGTTGCCAACAATAAGTCGTAAAACAATGACAAATGCTTAGCTGGCATCTTTAGTCACATCATCATCATCTTTGTACACATCATCATCTCTGTTTACACCATCATCATCTTGATCTCTACGTCATCATCATCATATTCTTAGCCAGCTTCAACAGTAACTCCATCATTATGTTGCTAACAATGAGTCGTAAAACAAAGTCAAGTGCTTAGCTGTCATCTTTAGTCACATCATCATCAACTTTGTTCTCTACATCATCATCATAATATTCTTGGCCAGCTTCAACTGAAACTCCCTTAATATGTTGCTAACAATAAGTTGTAAAACATAGTCAAGTGCTTAGCTGCCTTCTTTAGTCACATCATCATCATCTTTGTATACATCATCAACTCTGATGTACATCATCATTTTTTTCACATCATCATTATCTTTGTTCTCTACATCATCATCATCATATTCTTGGCCAGCTTCAACTGTAACTCCCTCAATATATGGCTAACAATAAGTCGTAAAACAAAGTCAAGTGCTTAGCTGGCTTCTTTAGTCACATCATCATCATCTTTGTACACATCATCATCTCTGTTTACATCATCATCATCTTTGTTCTCTACATCATCATTATCATATTCTTGGCCAGTTTCAACTGTAACTCCATCATTATGTTGCTAACAATGAGTCGTAAAACAAAGTCAAGTGCTTTGCTGCCATTTGACTTCTTGTGTGTTTTTGTAATTGGTTTAAAGGTGCGTCAGCCTATTTGACTTTGACTTTGTTTTTGGCAAGGCAATAACAACAATAGCAGCAACAAATTCTTGGCTAACAGCAGCAACAACAACAACAGCTATAATAATAACTACAACAGCAAAGTTGAGGCAACAGTCAACAGTCAAAAGCAGTCAACAGCAGCCGCCGGCAAAGAACAATGGCCAACAACAACACTAAATGGCAATAAGCGCAATAATATTAACCGTTAGGCTGCTGTTACATGTACATACATTTGTACACTTGTACATATATACTATACATATACGTAGGTGTATGTTTTCGTGCATATGTTTGATTTCATGCCAAAAATGCGACATTTGACCCAATTCTCGCGCTCAAAAGTCTTCCGCAATATACTCACAAACACACATGCTCATACAGTGTCGATCAATTGAATAGAAACATCTCTGATTTTGTCTCAATAAACAATCAAAAACATTATGC